>JAXGGA010008140.1:0-58539 GCA_038373865.1 Uloborus plumipes
GTCTTCAGTTATAACACGGAGTCATCCAGAATTTCAAATACAATTCTCCAAAAAAGTATTTTTATATCCAGAATGAAATATATTTCAATACCTTACAAAGTTTGCTCTTCAAAAATTTTACATTTAATATCTATTTGTGGGAGATAAAATGAAAATTTCCAGATTTATTTTTAGTGAAAGTGTATCTTCTCACTTTTTGTCTTTCACAGTAACATCGATACCTAAACTAGTTATTTATATGGGTATTTAGTTATTGCATCGCTGGTACAGATGAATAGGGGTAAGACATTCCTTCGAGCTAGATGTTATTTTTGGGGGGGGGGGGGCAAGTTGTTTATTCTCGGAATAGCTTGCCCCAAAAAGGGAACAACTAGCCCCAAAAGCACATGTCTTTAAAAAAATGAAATTATGAGTCAAGTAACGAAACGTAAATGGCATCAGTGACGGATATTAGGGTGCACAATCTATCTTCACATTAGTAGCGTCGCTACGGAGGGCGGGCGGTCCACCATGGGTGTCACCACACCCGCAGCAGACCAAAAAAAGAAAAAAAGAGAGAAGGAAGAAGAGAAAAAAAGAAAGAAAAGGAGGAAGAAAAAAAACACACCACATTATTTTTGCGGGGGAGGGGGGGGGGGACATTTTCAGTTGGGTGACACCCCTGGCTAAATCAATGAAGTGTGACACCAAAATAGTTTTCAGTGTTTGAAAGATTCTTCCATTCTGAATTTCCATTCAACATGTACAGATGCATTTAATCTTTCAAAAACCAGTAGCACCAGTATGCATTTGCGCAGACAGACACCCTTCTGGAAGTGAGGGGATGACATCCATAATGTATTTAAGAGATTCAAATCCTGCTATATTTTATATTATTTATTATATTCATGCAGTAGCGTCGCTACAGGAGGGACGGTCCACTCCCGGAGACACCCTTATGGGGGTTGACACCTGAAATGTATTTAAAATGTTTTTGGAAAATATAGATATTATCTTTCTGAACTTTCACACAATTTTTAAAATTAGAGATTCTATCAAATGTTGTAACATCACTTGGGAGAGAGGGGGGGAGGGGATTTGCACCGGGGACACATTTCCGGCGATGACACCCAAAATGTATCATGGAGCTTCTGAAAAATACCTAGATTTCCTTTCTGAAATTTCCGCCAATTTTTTCCAGTCTTGTATAATCTATGCAACTTACTCGGGGGGGGGGGGGGTCATTTACACTTTTATTTTTTTTTCTACTGAAAAAAAAAAGTACTTAGCCAAAGTCCTTCAAAAGCCACCAATTCTAATAAAGTTCTAATTCGCATGCATGTTGCATATGGGTCATTCCATTTTAAATCAACAAATGGGGTGCGCATCACCATTTTTGATTTTGATGAAAATTTGCATGTGTATTCCTTTTACTTCCCAGAGCTCAAAATAGTGTTCATTTTATTTTTAAAAAATTTACCCTTTGATATATAGGCCATTTTTGTTGTTGGCAACAGCGAAAATCGGGCGTTTTGATGCTTTGTCTTATGAACTGTAACTTTTTTTCTATCAAAGATTTTGAGCTCATATATAGCTCATTGAAAAGCTAAGAAAAAGATCTTTTTATATATGCTGGCAATAAATCTCAGATTTTAAAAAAATATTTGTTTTTTCAAAGGCAAAGTTTACAACGAAAATGACAATTTTTACTACCTTCGAACATTAAAAAACCCATGAAGGGTTCAAAGTAACAAGCCGATTTTTTCATTATATATTAATAGTCATGGTTACTTACTGTATAAAAAAAAGTGGCTTGTTACTCCACCCCCTTTATGAGATATGCCCCGCCATAGTTGTAAATTTTTTAAAAAATCCAATTTTCAACGCTAAAAAAATGCATGTGGGGGGCAAGATAAAAAAAATTTTATATGTGGTATTTTAAGTACTTTTTACCAGCTTTCTAAAAAAACAAAAGTTGCTTTGTTATTCAAAGGCGTTTGGCAGATATAAGGGACTGAACTTTCAAAAAATTGCACTAAAACAACACGATAATTTTCATTTTTTAAAATCTTTTTTTTATTTAAATGTAATTGTATACCTTATTCTTTGCCTTAAATGCTAAAAAAAGACTAAGAAGAGCAATGAAGAAACACATTTAAAGTTTAATAAGATAATTTAATATTTTTAACACCTGGGAATATAGAATACCACTAAACTTGTCTGATTTTTAAACATCTGATTGCTACATACAACTGTACTGAGCATTTCTCAACTTGTCCAGGTTTGTTCATACCATGTGGTCATCCTTGTTCTGGCTTGCTCTCACATGTGTATCTTAGTTGTCTTTCAAATTCTGAAAAAAGTAGATTGTTGAGCTAGTGTTTCTGCTATAAAATCTCGTGAAGCTGATATAATTTCTTTTCATTTCAAGTTCTTTCATATTCACAGAATGTTTTGTTAAAAGTAAAAGAAGAAATTCTGTAGAATCCTTAAATATAGATTTAAATTTGTCTTTCCACATGTAAACTGTAAATAAGTTATGGATAACCCTAAATGCTCCATAGGAGTTTTTGAGAATGATGATTGTAATATTTTAAGTTACAGTAGGCAGTCTACTGTAAATAGTATTTCTGAGTACAGTGATGATGATAAAACATTACTGCACCTGAGAACTAGGTGTAAAACTATTGAAACTGTTTGTACCTACCAGCAAGTTCCATAAAGGTGGCAAAACTTGGCAAGAAATTTTTTTGCATGGTAGGTTCAAACAGTTTCAATAGTTTTACACCCAGTACTCAGGTGCAGTAAAGTTTTATCATCATCACTGTACTCAGAAATACTATTTACAGTAGACTGCCTACTGTAACTTAAAATATTACAATCATCATTCTCAAAAACTCGTATGGAGCATTTAGGGTTATCCATAACTTATTCACAGTTTACATGTAGAAAGACAAATTTAAATTTATATTTAAGGATTCTAAAGAATGTCTTCTTTTACCTTTAACAAAGCATTCTGTGAATATGAATGAACTTGAATTGAAAAGAAATCACATCAGCTTCACAAGATTTTACAGCAGAAACACTAGCTCAACAACCTACTTCTTTCAGAATTTAAGAGACAACTAAGATACACATGTGAGAGCAAGCCAGAACAAGGATGACCACATGGTATGAACAAACCTGGACAAGTTGAGAAATGCTCAATACAGTTGTATGTAGCAATCAGATGTTTAAAAATCAGACGTTTAGTGGTATTCTATATTCCCAGGTGTTAAAAATATTAAATTATCTTATTAAACTTTAAATATGTTTATTCATTGCTCTTCTTAGTCTTCTTTTAGCATTTAAGGCAAAGAATGAGGTATATAATTAGATTTAAATAAAAAAAAGATTTAAAAAAATGAAAATTACCGTGTTGTTTTTGTGCAATTTTTTGAAAGTTCAGTCCCTTATATCTGCCAAACGCCTTTGAATAACAAAGTAATTTTTGTTTTATTAGAAAGCTGGTAAAAAGTACTTAAAATACCACAAATGAAAAAAATTTTATCTTGCCCCCCACATGCATTTTTTTAGCGTTGAAAATTGGATTTTTTAAAAAATTTACAAACTGGGGGGGGGGGGGCATATCTCATAAAGGGGGTTTAGTAACAAGCCAATTTTTTTATACAGTAAGTAACCATGACTATGAATATATGATGAAAAAATCGGCTTGTTACTTTGAACCCTTCATAGGTTTTTTAATATTCGAAAGTAGTAAAAAATGTCATTTTCGTCGTGAACTTTGCCCTTGAAAAAATAAATATTTTTTTAAAATCTGAAATTTATTGATAGCATATATAAAAAGATCTTTTTCTTAGCTTTCTAATGAGCTATATTTAAGCTCAAAATCTTTGATAGAAAAAAAGTTATAGTTCATAAGACAAAGTATCAAAACGCCCGATTTTCGCTGCTGCCAACAACAAAAATGGCCTATATATTAAAGGGTAAATTTTAAAAAAAAAAATGAACACTATTTTGAGCTCTGGGAAGTAAAAGGAATACACATGCAAATTTTCATCAAAATCAAAAATGGTGATGCAACAACTTTTTTGAAAATTTGTTGATTTAAAATGGAATGACCTATATGGGTCATTCTATTTTAAATCAACAAATGGGGTGCGCATCACCATTTTTGATTTTGATGAAAATTTGCATGTGTATTCCTTTTACTTCCCAGAGCTCAAAATAGTGTTCATTTTATTTTTAAAAAATTTACCCTTTGATATATAGGCCATTTTTGTTGTTGGCAACAGCGAAAATCGGGCGTTTTGATGCTTTGTCTTATGAACTATAACTTTTTTTCTATCAAAGATTTTGAGCTCATATATAGCTCATTGAAAAGCTAAGAAAAAGATCTTTTTATATATGCTGGCAATAAATCTCAGATTTTAAAAAAATATTTGTTTTTTCAAGGGCAAAGTTTACAACGAAAATGACAATTTTTACTACCTTCGAACATTAAAAAACCCATGAAGGGTTCAAAGTAACAAGCCGATTTTTTCATTATATATTCATAGTCATGGTTACTTACTGTATAAAAAAAAGTGGCTTGTTACTCCACCCCCTTTATGAGATATGCCCCGCCATAGTTGTAAATTTTTTAAAAAATCCAATTTTCAACGCTAAAAAAATGCATGTGGGGGGCAAGATAAAAAAAATTTTATATGTGGTATTTTAAGTACTTTTTACCAGCTTTCTAAAAAAACAAAAGTTGCTTTGTTATTCAAAGGCATTTGGCAGACATTTGGAGACTGAACTTTCGGAGACTGAAGATTTTGAGCACAAACATAGCTCATTGGAAAGCTAAGAAAAAGATCTTTTTATATTGCTATCAATAAATTTCAGATTAAAAAAAAATATTTATTTTTTCAAGGTTAAAGTTCACGGGGAAAATGACATTTTTTACTACTTTCGAAAATTAAAAACCCATGAAGGGTTCAAAGTAACAAGCCCATTTTTTTATCATATATTCATAGTTACGGTTACTTACTGTATAAAAAAAATTGGCTTGTTACTCCACCCCCTTTATGAAATATGCCCCCCCCCCCACCCAAAGTTTTAAATTTTTTTAAAAATCCAATTTTCAACGCTGAAAAAATGCATGTGTGTGGGGGGGGGGGGGGCAAGATAAAAAAAAATTGTTTGTGGTATTTTAAGTACTTTTTACCAGCTTTCTAATAAAACAAAAGTTGCTTTGTTATTCAAAGGCATTTGGCAGACATTTGGAGACTGAACTTTCAAAAAATTGCACAAAAACACGATTATTTTCATTTTTTAAAATCTTTTTTTTTTTTAATTTAAATGTAATTATATACCTTATTCTTTGCTTTAAATGCCAAAAAAAGACTAAGAAGAGCAATGAGGCATTTTTGAGTACAGCGATGATGATAAAACTTTACTGCACCTGAGAACTGGGTGTAAAACTATTGAAACTGTTTGTACCTACCATGCAAAAAAATTTCTTGACAAGTTTTGTCACCTTTATGGAAATTCTTGCTGGTAGGTACAAACAGTTTCAATAGTGTTACACCCAGTTCTCAGGTGCAGTAAAGTTTTATCATCATCACTGTACTCAGAAATACTATTTACAGTAAACTGCCTACTGTAACTTAAAATATTATAATCATCATTTTCAAAAACTCCTATTGAGCATTTAGAGTTATCCATAACTTATTCACAGTTTACATGTAGAAAGACAAATTTAAATGTATATTTAAGGACTCTAAAGAATTTCTTCTTTTACCTTAAACAAAACATTCTGTGAATATGAATGAACTTGAAATGAAAAGAAATCACATCAGCTTCACAAGATTTTACAGCAGAAACACTAGCTCCATAGGAGTAGCAAGGGGTGGGCGAATCGGGCGACCGCCCAGGGCCTCGCGCTTCCCCAGGCCTCGCATTTCAAAACTGTCATATTTGAATAAAATTGCATTGCTGGGTTAATCTTGTAAAAATATAAGCATCGTTTTGATTTAACATCCTTTTGCTTTAGTCCCTAGAACAAGAAATAAATCATGCTTTACACTACTTGAGAAAAAAGGAGCTGGCATTTGTAGTAAGGATTATCCCCCGGGAAGTTAACTAATAGTGCAACACACCCTTCCCTACCAAAAAAAATTAATGGTTCATGTAAACTTGACGTTCATACAGTTTTCACAAATAACTGAATTAAGTCAAGTAACAAAGTCGATTAAAAACTATAAATGGCAAACGCATTTAATGTAGAATTTATCCATAACTCACGTGTCACTCTCCACAATACTCTGCTCTATTTTCATTGAAATTAGTTACATTAAATATAATTTGAGAAACGTTTGGGGAAAATTCTTAATTTATGTACAGTCAAACCTTCTTACAACCAACTCCAAGGGACCTTAAAAATCAATTTGTTTTAACCGTAGTTCATCTTATTCAAAAAAACAATAAACAACACACAGAAAGACGGAGATTCGGAATGGAGTTCGTTTTAACAGTCATTCATTTCAGGTAGTTCAAGTAATGAGGTTCGACTGTGTTTATATCTTTTATGAACTCTTAAATCTACTTTTTGCATCATCCCCCAAATGGGGAAGGGGGCGCTTAGGGTTAACTAAAAAGAAGGAAGAAGTTTTTTCATCTTGTTAAATGAAATTACGTAATGATCCGATACATAACGTAATACTGAAACGCAGAGTTCACACTAAGGGAAATTCCAAGGTGTGTTTTATTAAGCTTGTTAAGTAGGATTCAAATGAGGACAGCAAGTAAATGTTTTTATAGTGAGAATTGCACAATTCTGTGTTCTAATACAAACCCCGCATTAACGTAAACAACTGCATTTTTTCGTTATTTAAAAGAAATAAATGCAAGCAGTGTAAGGAGAAGGGGAGGTATAATAGCCATGAGGAAAAAAAAATATTTATACATTTAAATGCCTACTAAAACACACAACTCTCTATAAACCACAACACTTTTCCGAAGTAAACAATAAGTTTCTTAGAAAATAATGGGCTGTTGAGTAGTTTGCAGTATGGTTTCAGAAAAGGTAAATCGTGTGCTACTAATTTATTACATTTCTACGACAAGGTTACCTTGGCTTTAGATAGCAAAAAATGCGTAGATGTTGTTTACATAGATTTTCAAAAAGCTTTCGATAAGGTACCGCATGTAGCACTACTCAGTAAATTAGCTGGTATAGGGGTAGGAGGTAAAATTCTAGTTTGGGTTAGGAATTGGCTGACAGGAAGGAAACAAAGAGTAGTTGTTAGGGGTAACTATTCTAAATGGAGTGAGGTTTTAAGTGGGGTTCCCCAAGGATCAGTTTTAGGTCCCCTTTTGTTTATTATTTTTATGAATGACATTCATGAAAATGTTTCTGGAAACATGAATTGTTTTGCCGATGATGTCAAACTTATGGGGGTTGTAGAAAATGATGAACAAATAAATCAGCTGCAACAGGATTTGGATCATATTATTAAATGGGCAGACAAGTGGGGTATGGCAGTTAATGTTGGGAAATGTCAAGTGCTGCATTTCGGTCATGGAAATAAGCATACAAGCTATTATTTACAGGGTTCGGTCATTAGTAGGGCAGATAATGTTATGGATCTAGGTGTCTTAATAAATCAGGATTTCAAGTCTAGTCAACAGTGCAGCATAGCTAGTAACAAAGCCAATAGGATGCTTGGGTTTATTAATAGATCTATTTCAAACAAATCTAAGAAGGTTCTTCTGCCTCTATATAGAAGTTTGGTGAGACCTCATTTGGAGTACGCAGTTCAGTTTTGGTCTCCTTATCTGAAGAAAGACATTAATTTATTGGAAAGGGTACAAAGAAGGGCTACAAGGTTAGTAAATGGGTTTTCTAATTTAGACTATGATTCCAGACTTAGAATGCTTAATATGTATAGTCTTGAGCGAAGGAGAGCCAGAGGGGACATGATTCAGTTGTTTAAATTTATTAAAATGAATGATGTTACGGGGTTAGATTTTCGCACGGAAAGCAGGACAAGGGGTCATTGTTTTAAGCTGTTTAAATCTCAGGCTAATCTTGAAATTCGAAAAAATTACTATTTTAGCAGGGTGGTGGGAACTTGGAACAGCTTACCGGAAGAGGCGGTAAAGAGCAATGGAGTAGATGGCTTTAAGAGGGCCATTGATCTTCATTGGGGTCTTTAAAATTGACTAGGACCAGCCAAGTTGGGCCCAGAGCCTGCTGCTGGTCGCCACATTTGTATTTGTATTTGTAATAAGCAATGTAGGAAAAAGAAATGCATTTTCTACATCCCAAGTACAAAAACCTTCATTGGCAAATTAAATTTTGAAACATTTTGTCTTCTTTTAAAATGAATTCAAAGCTATTACATAAAAATAGCATTTAAAGCAAAAAAGTAGTACATTGTGGATGAAAATGCAGCTGCTATGCAAACTCTGAAGCTAGCGAAAGTGCAGGACAATGCAATGTCGATTATGAAGCACATTTATTTGTAAATCATAGTTAAATTGAATAGTGTAGCATTAATACTCATAGAGGTTAAATTTCCCCCAGATGTTTTAATTCATTTGTATATTCTGCATATTATTTCGAACCTTTTTAAAAATTATCTATTTAACACTAAAATCCTTATAACACAAAACCTCTGATCCCAAGGTGATACTTGTACCTCTCTTCTACTGCACTTTCATATGTATACAGCCAGGGCCGTCGCGAAGCAAGTTCGGTTGGGGGGGTGTTGAGATTAAATTTGCCGACTGACTCCCAGCGTTCTGCTGACTTATATGAGTGAATTTTGATCGGTGATTTTCAAACCAATGGGCTCCATAGATCAAATAAATTGAGGGTGTTAATTTTCAGAAAAAAAAATGTAACATTAAAAAAAAATTCATGATGCATTATGAATGCACATCAATTTCACGACATTAACACTGGTTCAACCATATTGCTCTGAAATTTTCTAAAAAATATAGGATATAACTTCGCTTGCACACCCTGGCTTTTAAGAGTGTGCAGAGTTGTCGGGCGTCATTTTAGACGTTAAAATAAAAAGCTTTTTTTGTTAAGACGCAATTTCAAGTTATTTCTGTAAGGAAGGAGCATTAAGAACTTGTTTGATTTGTGGATGCTCGTCGACAAAGTTTCGAAATAGAAGCTCTTTAAACGCATTTTTGATTGTACATGAAAAATGTTTTGATATTGACGTCTTAAAACGCAATTTCGGACTATATGCTGACGCTTTAGGGGAGGAGGTGGTTGCTCTCTTCGGATGTGTTTGTGTGTGTGTGTGTGTGTGTGTGTGTGTGCGCGCGTATTATTATTTTTTTTATTAGCTATGACAAATTGCTATATGTTTCCTTTTTGGACCTCAAATTGCAAGCAGTTCCTCTTTCAAATTGGCAGTTTTCCAGGTTTCTAGATCACCATTTTTTTGCCTTGCTAATATATCATACAGGATTTCTTATGCTAGTCGTAGTGGCGTAATTTACTTGGCAATCGATTTGGCTAGCACCAATTTGGCTAACATTACACAAAAATGCCTAAATTTGCATTTCTGTTGCCAATTTGGAAATTTCTTTGTGGGCCTGTGGAAATCCTTGGATCTCTCTAAGCACTTCCTACACTACTGAAGATTGGCCAAACAGCGTTTTTAAGACTTCTGTTTTAAAAATATTCCGAGATAACCCTGATCATATTGGAGAATACTAGAAAATCTGCTTTATTAATATTAGCTGAGTGAGGGCTTCCTTGAACAAATTCAAAAAAAAAATTGTTTCAGAAAAGTATTAAAAAATATTATTTGAGGAACTTTTTTTTTACTTTTGCTTTTCTGGGGGCTTACTCTCCTAAATGTAAAATTGTAACTCCGTTCATGCCCTGAATCTGACACGAGTTTTTAATTTCAATTTCCTGTATTTTTTTATTACAGTAAGAATTATTTAAGTTTCTTAGCTATCTCAACCCTTTGTTATCGGAAGAAAATAGAAAATTAAAAATTTTATAAAAAGACCCTTTTGGGGCACAAATAAATACCAGGGGAAGGGCAAAGTGAAATGATAAAATATTTTCAATTTGCAGCGCCACTTATCAAGCAATCTTTTAACTGAGTTCCTGAACAAATAGTTGATTCCTAACAAGAAATAAGTAGTTCTAAAGATTAACGAAAAAAATTATGCAAGTTATTTTCGAAATTAGATACATCTTTTGTAATATTCGTGGTTTTTCAAAAACATTTTTCGTTATTATAAAATGATAAAATTCTTGTAATTATAATTTTGAGTACTAGTTGAGGTCTCCTAATGTCCAGTGCAGTACTAATTTAGTTCATGTTTAAAATGTTTTGATTTTAAATGTTTGATGCAATGTGTAAAGTGCACGTCGGGCGAAGTGGATGAGACAAACTGAAATAGTAGTTCATTTCATTTTATTAGGCATTCATTTATGAAATCACGAAAGTAGTTTCTCATTTATTAATTAATTCATTTACATTCTTATACTTAATTACTCGCTTGTTTACGCATCCATTCATTTATTTTCTTATTCATTCTCTATTTTATTCACTTATTTATTTTTTCCATATATTAATTTATTCACTTATTTATTTTCTCATACATTAGTTGATTCACTTTTTCATACAATCGTTTATTTTCCATTAACAATTCATTTTTTTTTCGTTTATTTACGCATTCATTTGACGAAAATTACTGTTAATTACTGAATAGGAAGTTTTACTTATTTATTTTTTTATTTTTCCATAGCATAGCAGCGGCTTAAAGAGGCTGATCACATTCTACACAAGGCTGCTATATCTTAGCCTTAAACTGTAGCTAAGCACAATAAATAATTTTCTACTAAACGTATAAGTAGCTCATCATCTCATCTCTAATTTAAATGAAAACATATTTCATAAAAATATTTACAATTACTACGTAAAAAAATGTTTCTAAAATTATTTCCATCAAACACAAACAACAAGTCAATTTTAGTTGGACAAAGTTCAACATATTTAGTACTCATTAAATATCCAAACACCTACAAATTCTGCAATCTAAAGAAATCAATCAATTATCATCAGGTTTCTTATTTTAAAACATACCTCAAAAATCTAAATTCTTGACGCTCCCTGACTTGTTTTTCTTTCTTCTTTGGGGTGATGAAAGTGGAAGTATGCATTTTTTGAAACTCTGCCATAGGATGGAGCTTGTCTCGTCCCTATGCCGGTCCCAAGCCCGGAAAAAAGAGGAGGGTGCCTAAATGTCCATGGCATACTGGCGGTTTAGGGCTTTTTGTCCTATCCGCCGGGAACGGCAACCTAAATCCAAGGCGTAAGGAACCGTGCCGATGAGAATATGACATGATCATATAGCGACCGGGGTTAAAGGTCGCTGCTAACGGTCCACCTCGTGGCCTGGCGAACCACGTTGTATTTTAGCCTTCTGCCTGTAGAGAGGGTCAATTCAGGTGGTGACAGCTTACTTACCCTCAGTTTACCCCCAATGGGCAAACGAAAAAAACAAAACAAAAACCCAAGCGGTGAAAACCGCCCAAAACAAACGGCTGACGCGTCTGGAGAAATCCGGACGTCGCCAGCCCACTCCAAAAGCGTCTCTGCTCCTGAAAAGGAGTCAGATGACAAATTAATCAAAACCACGATGAATCCTGCAAAGGAAATCAACGATCCTGCGGTACCTGGCCCATCCGGTACCTCCCGGCATTTGAACAGCAGGGAACGCAGGAACCAGAAACGGGCCATCAAGTTCCAGCAGAGCAAGGGACTGGAGCCTCAAAGCACCCCCACTGCAAAGAGGGTCCTATCAGAAGGGTCTACCCCTTCTCCCTCTAACGTGGCTCAGGCTAAAAGGCCCAGAGTTTCCTACAGCCAGGCCACTTCTGGCATCAAATTGGCCATTATACCAAAGGAATATCCTGAGAGATTACTCTCTTCAGGAGATGTCCTCAACATTCAACGGGAGATCGACACTGTCATCGACGATCTCCCCATAGACGAGAAAGCTCCGCAGTTTGCAGCTGCTAGTCTACTAAATGGTGCACTGGTTATCCATTGCACCAATGACTACTCTGCAAGCTGGTTGCAGAGCAACTACAAAGGTCGCATGTTGGGAGAGTCTGAGCTCCTCGTGCGGCCATATAACGAACTTCCGAAGCCGGTGAAGATTGCCTTCAAAACAAGGGACATCTACACCTTGGACTCGGAGGCCATCAAGAAACGTCTTGCCCGATTGAACCCGGGCCTCACGACCAGTGGTTGGAGGGCAAGAGATAAGACGGTTGTTGGGGAACAAGCGTATGTCAGGTGGATTTTCGAGGTGGACTCTGGTTCAGCCGAGTACATCAAGAAGTCCAACCTGGAATTGTTTGTTGGGGCTTTTGGCAAAGGTCTTTGCAAGATCTTGCACGATCCTAACACTCAACGTACGTCTTGTACCTCCACTGCTCCGTCCAAGGACTCCGATGCTTCATTGGAGTCTGAGGACAAACAACCGCAGGCTGATTTGAGCCCTATTGTCGTTGAGTCGCCTGCCGAATTACCTGCAGCAATGGAGGGGGTGGAGACCGCTGAGGAAGAAACACCCTCTGGATCCACTCCTCCCGTAAGTATAGTTACACATACTATTAACGAGAGCGGATCTATCTCTCCAAAGTCCTCCACTAGCTCAATTCTGAACCTGTTGGATGGTCTTGACGTCTCAGATGTTGACTCTGACGTCACACTAACTGGGGATTCTCCCTCACGGGTTCCCCAGTCTAACGAGGATGCTGCTCCCTAGCAGGCTTTTTGCTTTAGATTATGTTGCTTGGCCTTAAGGTTGCTCAGCTCAATCTCCATCACTGCCAGTCTGCTACTGCCCTGTTGAGCAAAGATTTGGCTGAAGGCAGGATTGACATTGCCCTTTTGCAGGAACCTTGGGTTAACCGAGGGAAAATCCTGGGCCTCGGCAATTGCGGGAACCTCTTCTTTGACCGCTCCTGTAACAGACCGAGAGCATGTTTGATCGTTAACAAGCGACTAAACGCTCTCTGCCTCGCTGACTTTCTCGATGGTGACAATGTCGCCGTCAGAGTCTATAGTGAAAATGGTGAATCAGCATGCTTCATGTCTGCCTATTTACCTTATGAGGAGAAAATTCCTTTAGCAACTTCAGCCAGGAATTTTGTTGACTACTGCGCGGAAGCCAAGCTGAAGTTTATTGTTGGATGCGATGCTAACGCACACCATGTTGTGTGGGGAAGTAGTGATTGCAACAAAAGAGGTGAGGATTTAATAGAATATATTCTATGCAACAACTTACATATCCTCAACAGAGGTAATAAACCAACTTTTATTACCCGTAATAGATGCGAAGTCATTGATTTAACTTTCTGCAATGACAGAGCTTTCAACTGTGTAAACGATTGGCATGTGTCGGAGCGGATTACCCTCTCTGACCACAGACTAATCTTTATGACTCTTTCAGGCCCTGTGTTGAGCAGTCTGCGGGAGAAAAGGAATCCCAGACGCACTTCCTGGGACTCCTATAAAGATGATCTAAAACTCCTCCTATCAGGTAAGAAATTCAAACTTACGAATCTTCTTGACCTGGAGTTAGCTGTTGATTCACTTCAACACTCTATTCTCCAGGCTTTCCATCAAAACTGCACTGCTGTGTCCACTAGTTTACCAAGACGAGTCGCTTGGTGGTCTAAAAATCTTAGTGGTCTACGCAAACTTTGCAGAAGGCTCTTTAACAAAGCCAAAAAAACTGGTGATTGGTCCGCCTATAAGGAGGCCCTCACCAAGTACAACAAGGCTGTAAGAACAAGTAAACAAGATGCGTGGACTAAATTCTGCAGCCTATTAGATAGCGTTTCTCGTGTGGCCAAGCTCACGAAAATACTTTCCAAAGACAGGACTTGTCAACTCGGAGCAATCGAAAAGAATGATGGCTCCTATACCAAAGATGGTAGTAGCACCCTGGCAGAGATGTTCAAGGTGCACTTCCCTAACTCCATAGCCAGAGATGAGGGACACCATCCGGTTATCCCTCTTCTTTCCTTACGTAGCAATAAGGAAAAATGGAAAACTGCTGGTGATATTGTTACCCCTGACAGAATTGCATGGGCCATCAATTCACACAAGCCTTATAAATCTGCAGGACCGGATGACATTGTACCAGTTCTCCTGCAAAAAGGTGTTGACATCATCACTCCACATCTGTGTAGGATCTATAGATCCTGCCTTGTGTTCGGTTACGTTCCCTGTGCTTGGAGAACCTCTAAGGTGGTCTTCATTCCAAAGCCAGGCAAGCCAAACTATCACGAGGCTAAAGCCTTCAGACCTATCAGCCTTACTTCTTTTCTCCTTAAAACCCTGGAGAAACTGATCGATAGGTACATCAGGGATGGCATCCTAAAAACAACTCCTCTTTCTAGGTGCCAGCATGCTTACCAACCCGGTAAGTCGACCGAAACAGCACTGTACGATCTAACAACAGCTCTGGACAGTGCAGTTAATGGAAAGGAATTGGCTCTTGCTGTTTTCCTTGATATTGAAGGAGCCTTTGATAAAGTCTCTACCGAGACTATTTGCAATTCCCTCATTCGGAAGGGAATAAACCCCATGGTCTGTACCTGGATTAATAGTCTTCTTACCACCCGCATGACAAAAGCAAGCCTGCTGGGTGATTCCCTTTTAGTGGAAAACTGCCAAGGATGTCCACAAGGGGGTGTACTTTCCCCCCTTCTGTGGAGCCTGGTTGTGGATGAACTTCTGGAAAGACTTCGTCAAAAGGGTCTGCACTGTATAGGCTATGCAGATGACATAACTCTGGTTATAAGGGGCAAGTTCTATGATACGGTCTGCAACCTTATGAGAACAGCCCTTAAGTCAATTGAAAGCTGGTGCAGTGAGGTGGGCCTCACTGTGAATCCTAGCAAGACGCACTTGGTTCTCTTCACTAGAAAACGGCTGAAGGATCTTTGCAAGATTGAGTTCTTTAACTCTCCCCTTGACTATTCCAATGAAGTCAAGTACTTGGGTGTGATTTTTGACAGTACTTTAAACTGGAATTCGCACCTCAAGCTTGTTATTGACAAGGCCAAAAGGATCTTTTGGTCCTGCAGGCGCGCCATAGGCAGTAATTGGGGGTTTTCACCAAAAATTGCCCATTGGGTCTACACCAGGGTTATTGTACCCACAATAACCTATGGGGCCATTGCCTGGTGGGGTAAGACCCGTAATGTAACTACTGAGAGCAGTCTTACCACCCTACAAAGGATGGCTACCATTGCAATTACTAGTGCAATGAGAACTACTCCCTCTCAAAGCCTAGAACTTCTTATAGGTTTACTTCCACTTCACAAACAAGTGGAACTGGAAGCGATTACCTGTTCATATCGCTTGAACCTCCTGGGTCTCTGGAAGACCCCTCGCAACTCGTCTCTATATGATAAACTTTGTATAGAGGCCGTCAAGCATCCCTACTTTTTGATGCCAAGCGACTGGTTGTTAAAACATATTAGTTTCAATGCTAATTATAACATTGTGTTTCCTTCCAGAGAACAATGGAAGGATGTTCCGAAGCTTGTCGGTAATGCCAATGAAATTTGGTTCACTGACGGCTCTAAGACCTCTTCCGGTACTGGCTCTGGTGCTTTTTGCAGCAGCAGCAAAACAAAGCTTTACTTTTCGCTTGGGAAGCTTGCTACGGTTTACCAGGCTGAAGTTCTTGCTATCCTGGCATGTGTAACCAATTGCCTTGAACGCGACTTAACTGGTAAGGTTTTAAAAATCTTCTCTGATAGTCAAGCCGCCTTAAAAGCCCTCAATAGCTACTGCTTTACTACCAAGTCAGTTTGGGAATGCCACAATGCACTGGCAAGGCTCGCCAGCAAGAATAAGGTTACACTCTACTGGGTCCCTGGCCACCGCAACATTGATGGAAATGAAGCTGCTGATCAGCTTGCCAAACTGGGCTCCAACATGCCTTTCGTAGGTCCTGAACCTGCTATTGGGTTGCCCTATAACAAAGTCAGGAATACTATAAGAAACCTGCTTATGAATGACTCATATGCCAGGTGGCTTCAGTCTGACTCACAGAGGCAAGCTAAAGCTCTCAACCAACGTCAACCCTGGCTGAGGTCCAGGGAGCTACTTAGTTTGAGCAGAAAAGAGATTAAGATGTCTATTGGACTTCTCACTGGACACTGTACTCTCAATAGACACCTAAACCTGTTGGGTATCATTGATGACCCAGCTTGTAGAGGCTGCCTTGAGGCAGATGAAAGTTCTGGTCATGTTCTGTGTGAATGTGATTTTTATTCTGCTTACAGGTTTGAACATTTGGGGTACCATTGTTTAGATCCCTATGAACTGTCTAGCATTCCTGTTAGACATCTGCTTAAGTTCATTTCAGCTACTGGGCTCTTGTAGGGTTCTACTGGGGATAGTACAATAGACCTATGGTCGCAGTGCTTGCGCTGCCTTGGGAGCGCCCCCTTTTCACTTCATTCTTCATTCATTCATGCATTTTTTGAAGGGAAGTCCAGAAAGCGGATAAGCAAAAAAGCAAGTTGTCCTAGCCGATTCCTCTTTTCTTTCTTTCTTTGCGCGATGCTTTTGTCTCTTTTCGCGCCAAAAGGAGGAGGAAAAAGGGCCTCAAGCGACAGCACCGAAATCTCTAGGCGCCGGGACGCTTCCATGGACGCGTTCCCCGAACAACGAATGAATCATGCAATGAAGACGAAAGAATCAGCTAAGATTCCAAGACCCCCCCCCCCCCCCCAGCGAAAAAGATTCACTTTTACTGACCAGACAAAAAGCAGAGCAGAAGCGAAGCGTCCGTTGTCACCATTAGATTACTTTCGACGATCTTTACTTTCCTATTTTCATTTTTGTTCAACTTCAATGTAAGATATTTAGGAAATTGCGATCTGAGAGTTAATTTATTATATTCCTATAAAAAGCTTATGCATGCTTTGGCATAGATTAAAAATATATATATATATAAAAAAGATGCTACGGAAGAACATATTTCCTGCACAGGTAACGAGCCCTGGGTTCCGTGAAACAAATAGAGCCTGTTCTCACCCGAAAAATTTCCAAAATTACAGGCCTAAATAGGTAATTTTGGCCTCCCTTTGGTCGGTCTTTAAACAATCAAATATAGCCTAAAACTGCATTTTTAGGACTTATATTTCGAAAAAAATTGCCAAATATACCACATTTTTGCCCCCAAAATGGCACTTTGATCCCTCCTTTCCATAAGATATAACAATCCACTCCTCAACTAGAATATGGATCTGCCCTTGAGAACTGCCGACACGTATTTTACCATTCGGCAAAATGACATGATTTCCTTCCATCATATAAATTTGAGTTCGGCGCATTCCTCGGTATAATGTTGGCAAAATGAGACTTTGTTGAAGTAACTACCGGCGAGTTAAGATTGCAGTAAAAGAAGAAGTCGCTGACATGATTTATTTTCTTTCAAATGAACTGAACAGTTGTCTACGATCAAACGGTACATGTTTTTATTTTTTCCTTTCTTATAAAAAGTGAAAATGTAAACATGGCTCTCACAAAAAAGCTACTTATTACTTTACTCAAAAATTTTGAATTCAGAATCAAAGCAAAAATGCCGACTTTAGAGCCGAATTCACTGAGTGAACACTTATTATGTCGGCAAATTAAGCAGTCGGCAAAATAAGCATTCGACGAGCAGTTGAAAAAGTTCTGTGTCTGAGATATGAAATCAACAGAATGAACATGAAGCATTAAACCAAACATGGTATTCTGACAAATTATAATTCTGTGTACATGTGTACTATATAAAAAAGAGGGGAAATGAAGCATTTCGTGAATCCTGAATTTGAAAAAGGAAAAATGCCGATTCTAGTGAATCTGACGATTGACGTCGCCGTAATACATGAGCCTACTCGGTCAAAATTCCCAGGAGATGATACGTTAAAGAGAAGGGAACAGTCGGTAAAATAATTCCAAACAGTCGTGTAACTGTACATGTGTGATTGAGCATTTTTTTTAATTCAAAAAAGGTTTTGAAAATCTGAAACATTAAAAATTCCGAATCAAACTGATTTTGCCGACTGGAAAAAATCGCTGGGAGGGTGAGACACCCCTCTCACCCCCCCGGTCGCGACGGCCCTGTATACAGCATCTATAATGTTAACACGTATATAGTAAAGTACACTCCCCCTTCCCCTCAAGATTTTCTTTCTGCAGCATTAATTTACATTTTTTTGCGATGAAAATAAAAATCAGATTCCATGAGAAGATTACACATTATGCAAAGTGTTCTAAAAAGTAAGTCAACTAAAGTAAATACCATCTTTTCAAAATTACTTCAAGGATATGAAATTTTTTTCAAATAAATACTGACAGAATTAATATGAAAAACATTGCTATGAACAGCAACATCACACAGATAAATCTAAAGTATTACTATGCAATACTATCCTTACATACTTTAGAACTAGATTAATAAAAAGCTAATTCTTGAGAAAAATAAAAGAAAATGTATCTTAATATTCTCAATAGACAGTTTTTCACTCTCAAAAGTGTAACCTTTTGAGGAAATAAGACGATTTGTCATCACACAATGAGTTTGGAGAAATAAACAAAACCGTAGCAGACGACATAAACAGTGATACTTTCTACATATTGTATAACTGACCCTGTAAAGGTCGCAAAAATTGAAGAATAACTTCCAATTTTTTTCACTTACTTTCATGAATATTGCAGGTGATAAATGGATCCACCGGGTCGATGGTGAAATGCACAAAAAAAGTTTTTTATTTCCTAAAAGTCTAACAGATATTGAACTGAACCTAGGAAGAGAAGTGATAGCCATTGCACGCCGAAGCCATGCACGGTGCCACCGTCTGCTAAGAAAGTTTTTGCTCGTTTGGTATTTGAGTTTGTTGCCAGATCAAAAACATCTCTTTGCTTTGGCTTGTGGTGGAAGTTGAAGTGTTTATCACTAATGAAAAGGAGAAACTTTACCTGTGATGCTCTCCAACCACGTTCTTTTCAGAAAACTGTGTTTAGAATTTTCCTATTAACTCTGAAAAATAATTTATCCGGCACCTAAAAAATCGTTTCCTGGCTCTTAAGATTTTAAAATTTTTATGGGGCTGTCAATCACTTTGGGAGGAGGATGCAAAGAGAATAAAATAACGAGAGAGATGAGAGAGTTTTGGTAGGCACAGTCTGTCAAGGTGAATAGTTTTGATGAGAAATATTTAACGGCTGAAAATATCAACTATTATCAGGAACAAAAATGCAAGGAGGGACGACAGGATTCGCGCCAGCATTTCTCAGATCTCCTCCTTCAAAGGCGGATTTGCAATCGTTAAATTTTGAAACGGCAGTTTCAGTCAAATTTTGGCGGTGAACAGGGAAGACGGTTGGAATCGGGATCTCCCCCTCCGCCGGTCATTTTCAGAGGAGAAGTTAGAGAGAGCTACTCGGATTATTTATTTATTTATTTGGAAACGAAGCTTTATGAAACCAGTAATAGGCCATAGGTTAAAGAATGGAAGTAGGAGCTAGGTAGCGTTCAACTGGTAAATTTTCCAAATTGAAGTGTTGAAAACGTACTTGTAGACAACCGTTGGTAGCTTCCGAGGAAAAGATGGAGCTTGAGAACTTACACTCAAAATGAAAGTTCTAAAAGTGCATTTAAGCCATTTTAGGGGCCGTTAAAAGAATCATGTTCACGGGCCGCTTCCCCCCCCTGGCTATATATATATATTGATCACGGAGTAGAAAGAAGGAGAGAAATGTTCTACGGATGCGCTAGTTTGAAAGTGGCAACGAATTCTCACCGCCGCCAGAGGACACTACTTACCAAACCCTCCCTATTTTCTAAAGGAATCAATGTAAATGATACTGAATCTGTCATCTTTTTAAATGCTGCTATGGGAAAGAAAATTTTTTTATCAACTGGATTTTGGTGTAAACCATCGATTAACATTATGAACTAAATATGACTTTGATCCCACTGAAATTTTGCCATATTTTTTAAGAAAGGTGATTAATCGATCGCATCTAGCTACTTGCCAAATTTGACATGTATGCGACATTTTCTTTGCATTGTACGATGTTATTTTTGCTGAGAATCAGTTCTCTAAATTGTTGATAAATTAAGCATGTGGCAAAAAATTAATTCTGTCAGTATTTAATTTTGTTATCAATTAAATATATTTAGTAGACAAAAAAATTTTTTGTTTAAATATATTTATTAAATATATTTAGTTCATAATGTTAATCGATGGTTTAAGCAAAATTCCAATTAAAAAAAATATTCTTGCCAACAGCAATCTTTAAAAAATGACAGATTCTGTCAGATTTGGCAAGTTGGTAAGTGCATTCGATTAAACCTATTTCTCAAAGAATACGGCACCTATTTTCGTGGGAGGAAAATCATATTTAATTCATAATGTCAATCGAAGATTTACACTAAAATCCAGTCGAAAAAAAAATTTTCTTTCCCATAGCAGCATTTAAAAAGATGACAGATTCAGTATCATTTACATTGATTCCTTTAGGAAAAAGGGAGGGTTTGGTAAGTAGTGTCCTCTGGTGGCAGTGAGAATTCGTTGTCACTTTTTGATAGTAGAGATTTAGCTCCTCCTCTTTAATCTCCTTGATCCTGATTCTTTGCTAGTTTTCAGTAGAAATGGCTTGGAAAAACATCTTCATTTTTTTCCTTTCAATAAAAACTTAACAGTTTTATTTTTAGCTAATAGTATTTCCAATCTCTATTCTTACTTTTAATTTTTCTAATTTTTTAAATTTTTATCCGTTTTTTACGGTTGTACAAATAATAGTGACACTTTTTATTATAATCCGTTAAATGCCTCCTCTCTCCAGGGCCTGATTACCGAATAGGCCAACTAGACCGCGGCCTAGGGCCCCCTCAACTTAGGGGCCCCCAATGACTAAAATTGTTGTAGTCAATACCTAAATTTGTTTTATCCTATGCCTATAATTGTAAAGCGTCAGTGCAGGGGGCCCCAAAAAAGTATTTGGTCTAGGGTCCCATGATATCTTAATCGGGCCCTGCCTCTCTCTTCTCTCTTTTTCCTTTTCTTTTATTATTATCGTATTTCGTCAGTCCATGAATTTTTCTGTGATTTTCGATATATATATAGTTCTCATTAAAAAATTAGAAATGTCGGCGGCCCCAACTTGCTATCATATTTATATATGCATTCATTTTTTGAAAACTGTGAGGCTTGCCATAGGTTTCAGCAACATACTCAACACTTTTTGTGCTTTGAAAAACATTTAAAACACACACTTCAGAAACCATCAGTAAAATTTTTCCATCGGCCATTCGAAACGAAAAAAATTGGCCATCGGCCGTCTTTGAACAATCGGCCAACAATCGTCATCAGTCAAAATGTACCATCCATCGAACCCTATTAGAGACTCATATTTCTAATGAAGTCAAATCTAATTTCTTAATCAAAATCGCTGAAAAAAATTTAATTTTTCCTCGTTTTTTTTTTTTTTTTTTTTTTTTTTCTTATTTTTTAATGAGTCATTTGATGAATACCCAAAGCTGGGAACCAATTCAATCATGAATAGACGACAACCACAGGGTAGCTTTACTGGCACACTTAAACATATAATATATAACATAAATAGGGGATGCCTTGACAAAACTAATCCTTCAAAGTCGAAAACGTTTGGAAATCCCTGTGCTAAAGCACAAGCACACCAAAAAAACTTGAAGGAAGTGAAGGCAACCATATCTTGAGAATCTACAATTACAATAGTTTGTTCGTAATATGTATGATGAAATGTAAAATGGGGTGCATATTTTCATGGATTAGAAAAAAAAAAAAAAAACTTTTTCTCTTTGAATAGCTAACTGGAAAATTTTGCGTTCAACTTTCTGAAAGCTAATCGTTAATGCAAGCCGTGTCCAGAGTTGTATTTGTTGTAATAATAGTAGTAATGATTGTTGTTATAATAATAATAATAATAATAATAGTAATAATTATTGTTATAACAAAAACAGCAGTTAAAAATTCTTGCCTTTTTTGCAGAAAATTATTTACATAATCATATAGCTTAAAGGTTAAAAATCCCAAAGTTATGTAAATTCAAAAATATTGCCCTTTTTTCTATTTTTAAATTTTTTTCTGTAACCATTAAATTATTTCGAAATCCGTCTGGGAGAGAAAATAATAACTTCAGAAAAACTTCCGCATTTTTAATGCTGAAATTTTCTACAAACTAACGTATTGTAACGAGTCCGTAGCACCTTCAACTTTCTTAAATGAGCATTCCAATCTTGAGGAAGTAACTATAAATTTATTTACAAGTATGTGCACTTATTTACAATAGGAGCAGGAAACAATTGCTAAACATCCAGCAATTAGGTAGCAAACAGTACACTGTACTCTCAACAGTAACGCAGCACCACGTATCTAACGTGAACAGTAATTAAGAAATTACAAAAGCAAAACAAACATTCGCCCTAGCGAATAAAACGAGTTTCTCAGAAATCAAATCTGAAAACAACTAACTAACTGTGTTCAAGGCAGTTGGACAGCTATTTATACTCGAAAGGAAATTCCTACAACATTCTAGCAAAATCCGGAGTGTTCTGTTCATTCACAAACTTAAATAATCCATTCAAGAAAATTCTAGTGATAAAAAGAAAAACCCACGGTATTACAACTCAGCGCGAAAATGTCTTTATGCTTATTAAATGTAGGGCAAGTGTAAAAACTACAAAACGTTACAGGGCCGGTATACAAGTGATAAAAGTGATATCTTCAGATACTTTTGCAACATGTCGCCAGATAAAACCAGAACTGGTGACAATGGTGCAAGGCAGGAAAAACAACAACTATTTAAACAAGGTTTGTAACAGTACTGTTAGGCGAGTATAGATTTCAGTTTTACTTTCTTTAAAAATGTCTGGGTGTTTCACTAAACATTTTCGTTGCTTGAACTCCGACCTAGAAAACACATCTGGAATGTAGTGAAGGTTTTTGAAACATTTTTATTGGCATTGGCGGATTTATATCAAAACAACTCAACTTGCTAGCAGTTGCAACTAAACTGTTGCAACTGCTAGCACTCCCCTCCCTCCATACCATAGTAGTCACAACGGGAATTAAAAAATGAGCATGATTAATGCTTGACATAGATCTGTGACAAGGGGCCCCAAAAATTAATTGCAATGGGCCTCCAAACCTGTAACTTCTTCACTGTCTACCAGGACTGCGACATCGATGTCGATGTTTTGGAAACATCGATGTTTTTATAAGAACATCGATGTTTTTTACCATCGATGTTTTAGGGTCGACGTTTTTCCAATATCGATGTTTTGGGTTCGATGTTATTTTTGATGTCGATGTTTTATATTTCAGCTAAGAAAACCAGAGAACAATATACGATAATCATACTTATTAAAAAGTTTTCATCCTGAATCAGAAGTTGCAATATTAACCTCATTAGAAAAAAAATTCTATGATTATTATGGATGTTTTGCTCTCAATGTTTGTGAAACATCTCTAACTTACTTTCGCCGTTTTTTTTTAACGATCGTTGTTTCGCGTTCAATGTTTTTTTTCCCATTTCGATGTACTGTTTACATTTCAGCACAAAACAATAAAAAATCTATATATATAAAAGAAAGTCGTGTTAGTTACACTATTTATAACTCAAGAATGGCTGTACTGATATGGCTAAAAATTGGTGGGTAGGTAGCTTAGAGCCAGGAAACGGACATAGGCTATAATTTATGTGTGTCAGTTACATAGATAGAAAAAATGTCTTATTGACTTCGCCTTTTTACGAAGCCTTTTTTGACACCTCCATGGCTGAGCGACATAAAGCACACGTTCTGGCAGCTTCCGGAGCGCGGTAAACAGTTTATAAGTTAGCTGTGCGTTGAGTGTTATTTGACTTTTTTGTGAAATAAATTATAAACAAACGCGTTACTTCTCTTGAAATTTATATGTGATAAGCTGTCAGAAACGATTGCTCATTCCGAGGATCCCGCTGATCCCGACCGATATGCCGTTTGAATTTAAAAGACTTCGATTTCCGATCCGTCTTGCATTTGTCATGACCATCAACAAATCACAAGGCCAATGCTTAAAAGTTTGTGGTTTGAATCTAAAACATCACTGTTTTTCCCATGGTCAATTATATGTGGCATGTTCACGGGCCGGAAGACCATCTGCGTTGTTTGTTTTTGCGCCTGATAATAAAACACAAAATGTTGTGTATCATGAGGTACTTAAGTGAAGAGCAACCTATGAACTGAAATACAGAAACAATAATGAATGATTAATGTAGGTACTTAATTTTTTTTGTATTTTCTAATAAAACTTAATAAATTCAAAAATTTGCTTATTTATTGCTTTTAAGGCGGAACAGAGTTCGCCGGGTCAGCTAGTATGCAATAAAAAAAGATTCATCTATCTTCAACTACTAGTTGCAATGTCTACCAAACTGGAAAAAAAACTTTTTTTGTCAATGATTTTTAAACATCGTTGTTTTGCATTTGACATTTTTTCGATGATGTTTTACATTTCAGCAAAATAAAATTATATAAAAATATGCGACAAAAAAAAAAAGTTGTACGGTTAATCAACAGTTGCAGTATATGTCTCACTGAAAAAAGTTTTCTTAATTGACATCAATATCTTTTACGGTTGATGTTTTTCCAGGAGACACAAGATATATCTAATTGAGTGATATAAAGAGGCCCTAGTAATAGGGAGTAACTGAATAGATGTACATTCAAATGTGTAAGAAGTAAAAAAAAAGATCGATGTTTTGAAACATTGATGTTTGAAAACGTCGATGTTTTTTGGCAGATTTTTCAATAGCATCGATGTCCTTATTTTCCAACATCGATGTCTTGAAACATTGATGTTTTGTATTCGATGTCGCACCCCTACGGTCTATTGATACCTCATGCACCACTGGTTGGTAATCAATCAAATCCGCTATTTAAACCAACTTTATTCTTACAAATTTATTGGAAAAGAAAATTAAAGGCTAATAACCAAAAGTTCAAAGTTTTGTATAAATTTTACTTAATGGTCCTTTATAAAAACTAGTTTTGAAGAAGAATAAGTGTTAAGTAATTCGTAAGATATAAATTAATATTTTTATTCCTTTGCGCTAAAAAGGAAAAGTATTTACAAAACCACAAATGCAAATTTGCAAAAAATTGCAGACACCTGTTTTGGGGTTGCAATGAATTCTGTTTTCAATGAAAAAATGTGAGTCTATAAATGGAAGTATTCGGTTTTTTTTTCTTTCTTTTTTCTTTTTTTGAAAATTTTGAGTCATAATCTTATCTCTGATTGTTTAGATGTACAGAGAAATATTACAAAAAAATCAAACTACAATTCAGACAGAAATATCATTCTACGCATCAAATAATATAAATTGGATAATCAAGCTTTTAATTTTGAAAATAATAAAATTTTCGTACGTTCCTCCCGCCATGAATCTGAGGATGAGACATTCTCTGATGAAGTGTTACGGGTTAGTTACAAAATTTTGAGAGGCTTTTATTTTTTTTCGCAACAGCGTAAAAATGTTGCAATATTTAAATTTCAGTGAATTCAAAAAGTTTTTTTTTGCAAGAACGTTTATTTTTTATTCAATCACTTTTGATTGTTTAATTGATTATTTATTTTTGAATTAGGATGAATGTTTGGTAATATTTACAAAAAATCACTTAAATATTCTGAATCTTTAAAGTGCCAGTGCTAATGATTCTACTGCTTCTCCCCCCCTCGAAAAACCCTAATAATTGTGAAATTATGTATTTTTTATTTTCTAAAACTGCAAGTGCACTTTCTTCTGCTCAATTTTATTCCTCTTAAATATGAACTCTAAGAATTTTTGTATTCAGTACCTAGAATACGAATTCATACGCGTTCACTGCTCTTCATATTACCGGAAATTCTGATAGTTACTAGAACGAGGACACACACACAATCTCAAACCATAAAACTATTTCTTAGACTGAATGAAAGTCTTGACCTGGCTGAAACCCAAACAATTTGCACTGTTCAAAATGAATTAGAGCAAGCGCTTTCGCAGCATGGACTTCTGTTTCGCACGCATGGATTCTCATTGTTGCCAGTATGGAAAATATAAATGATAGAGAAATGAATGGAAGGAATAATCAAATTATACAGCAAGTGGCTTCAGGTTTCACGGCATACCAGCATTCGATTCTTTAACCGTAAAAAAAGAAAAAATTCTGCCTTTGTTTGGCATGTAACATGAGGGGACAGAAAATATCCCAAAAGTCAGAGTTTAAGAATGAAAACTTACGTTGAACCACATGAAGCCTCTTCTAATGGACATCGTCCACAATTTAATGCTTTTTTGAGCATTTACGAATTGCTGTATTATTCTCACTTGACCGCTTATGATGTTCTTTTGATTTTTCAGATTAAATAAGTCTTTCCCGTTGTTTTCATATTTATTTAGAAAGACTAGTCGTCTGCAGTTTGCATTCGTTCATTTTTTTTTCTTTCTAAGGATTCAAATTCATCATCTGGTATTCATCTCTTAAAGTGCTCTTGAATCACAATAACGGCATTAATTTAAATTTAAATTGCAAGTATGAAAACAAAGTCATTCAAATAGAGATTTTTTACTCTTTTATACCATAGTGCAAGGTGATAAATACATTGAAAAAAAAAAGGGCTTTTAATAAACAATTTCTCTTGATATTTTCTCTGAAATTTATCCGGAAAATAATAATTCTTAACTTCTGCCCAAACTTTATCTATATCGCTTTGATAACTGAAAAATTTAAACTAAAATAAAAGACGTAAGTTTCGCGGTACCCTTCTATGGTCTCTATGGAACATTGGGGCTCCCTGGAGTTTAAGGAACGCTGAGTGTAGTGAGTATACTCTTTTGATATTCTTATTCCATGGCTCTGTAACTCGGAACATCTTCCCAACATCTGTCATGAGTCATGAACAATGGATTTCGTTTTTGCTGTTTCATGGAAACGAAACACGAAACTATCCACGCATAACCCATGCTCATCGACATCTGCAGCATTTACATTTAATTACGCCATTTTCTTAATGACCGTGGGATTTGTCAGAGCGCACCGATTTGAAAGAAATGAATGCGACATTTTTTTCTTCTTCTTTCTGTTTAATCTTTATTGAAGTATTCCTTTTCATTCGTCGTCATCTGCATCTGATATTCACGGTTCCGACAAAGCTTGAATTCATGACTTGAATGAGTCTTTTGTTTCTCAGCTTACGCATCCATTAATTTGTCAAGCGTATTTTGCAGTCCTCTCCCAAGAGCTATATATATAATTGAATCGTTTATTTCGAAAAGGTAACATCTCTATTTTGATCTCCTCTGTCTCTTTAGAAAATTAAACAGCGCACGGTTATATTTTTGAATGTCATAATCAATGGTTATTTGGTAAATTATTGCAGTAATTGTGTACTTAACTAAAGGCATTTTTTCATTGATTATGACATTCAAAAATATAACCGTGCGCTGTTTAATTTTCTAAGGAGACAGAGGAGATCAAAATAGAGATGTTACCTTTTCAAAATAAACGATTCAATTAATATTCGTACACAATTGGGGTGAATGACACGAAACTTTTAACAGTAGTGATAGCTACTACAGTAATTATAGCCCAACACTTGAAATTAAAGTTAATGCAAACTAACACTATTTTAGAAAATGATTGTAAATTTAAAAATAAATAAATAAAAAACGTCCATCATCCAGCCCCCGGCCATTCATTTGAGGTTGTTTGTTTCAAATTGGGGCTCTGTATAGCTTTTTGCCACCAACAGACCTAGTGCATTCCCCGAGACCGGCACCCATTCATTCATGTGCACCACCATCGGTTGAATGACATTACCACGAGAATTTTGACTCCTAGTTTCCCCACTAGATGGAGGCATCTGGGCTCTGTTCGATGCGAAATTGCACTAGGAATTTAATTTTGCCAAAAGATATTCAATGCCAAACGAGTACTCGAGAGCTCTTTTACAAGCTGCATAATCACATACGACACGGACGCTGTTGATTTTCTGCATCATGAAAATCCACCGACTGGAGTCAGGTTTGATCCCGCTCCTTTGGTCGAGAGATTTCAGCGTCTTAACCACTACACCAATCTGTCGGCTTCATTTGAATTTTGACGCCTTGAATTCACGAATTATGTTTTTCGTAATCTCCACATGCGATTTCAACCGACTCGATGGATTTCTTGTTTCTACAAATGCAATGGAATGGAAATGAAAATGAAATTCGCACCCGTCGTACTATGACTGGTGATCTTCTAATTAGGAAAAAATGAGGCATATCGTAGAAAAAGAAATGGTAATTTGGCAGCAGTAATAAAGATATGGCTGTTATGGCCAATTTGCACTCACTCTTCATAAAGATTATATTTACAGCATATATCCGTAGGTTTTTTTTAATTTCTTTTCAATCATAAATGATAAGAATTTGCAAATTTTGTATTAAGGGTATTTTTATGTGCTTAGTTTTTTCCCCGTAATCTTGAAAAATTTGGCGTTTATTCTGTTATTTTCTCTCAAAATTACCTTACTATTTGTTACCTGCATGTTGTTTTTAATTCTTTGTACTATTTAGCATTGCGTCAATGGGATTGGTAAGAAATGGAAGAGATACAAATAGTTGACACCATTTTTGGAGACTAATTTTTAGCGCAAAGTGTCGTCAAACTTGGCGACATTCTGAACGTAGCAGATAATTCTAGAAGTTAC
Organism: Uloborus plumipes; assembly: GCA_038373865.1. Lineage (NCBI taxonomy): Eukaryota > Metazoa > Arthropoda > Arachnida > Araneae > Uloboridae > Uloborus > Uloborus plumipes. Next base: position 28,799 of record JAXGGA010008140.1, read on the forward strand.
TAAAATATTGAAGTAATTTCTACCGAGAAAATATAAAGAACCGCTCTTATGACAGTTATCAGTTCTTGTTGATAAAATCAGTTGTGAGGGGAACTCGTTTTAGCTCTGCCACAAAGCCACTGAACCTGTTGTTTTGTCTTAGTGTTTATCGTGTTTGGAAATAAATAGGGTAAGTTTGGGTAAACAGGAATATAGAATAAATGGAAACAAACTCTATCACCACATTACTGGTAATTTTTGAAGCTGAGCGATTCCATACCAACTCACCTAAAAAAAATAAATAAATAAAAAAATAAATCGTCGCACGACCGACTCGGATTTTCTTTAAATTTGGCACCCAGGTGGGTTATATGGAGGCATGGAAAAGTCCAAATTTATAGCTTCCTGCTCCACTTATTTCTGAGATACAGACCCTCAAAGTTTGTCCGCACTCTCAAAATACTAAGAAACTGATGTTATTTAATACTTATCTATGGAATGGTATCTATGGTATCTATGGAAACTAGGTATTCCAGGCATTCAGAAAAAAAAAATACTGAAATGCTTATAATGCAAATAGCTAAGGTATAGAACTCTTAGAAGTTGCCACCACAAAAACTTTATTTTTCCGATTTTGTATGGAAATCAGTTGGCTAAAATGTTGGTGAGAAAAGACTATAGGTAACATATAGAAGATAATCTGCTAGTTCTGCGTGTTTCCAAACAATTATTCAGGCATCGTCATTGTTTGAAGATGACAGTGAAAAATGTTGTTTTTCAAAGTTTAGTCATCTTGCATTTTCCTTTCCCCAGCAGGTCTACTAATGCTAATAAGTTACTGATTGTAACTAATTTGATATGTCATATGGAAGAGTATTGGGTGATTCTCCAAAAACCTGGCATTTTCGACTCACAAACTCTATAAAAATAAAAATGCTTAAAAAAATCTTAAAAAAAATCATACTTACTCTTTGTTAGGAGCTTATTAAGAGAAAAATAGAATGAACTAACTTTAAGTATGCTACACCCCAAAAAAGGGGGGTCAATTTTTTCAAACCGAGAGAGTGACAAGAAGCACTAAGCGAGCAAACAAATGAATTTTATCAAGGATTATCAGAAATTTTACAATAATAACAAAGAAATAACTTCAACATGAATGAAAAACTATGTTTATTGTTGACAAACAAAACTAATTTACAACCTCCTTAAACGAACACTGTTTTAAGAGATGCAGCATCCGACAAATTTAATATTTATATGAAGAAAGAGATTTACAATCATAAAATAAAGCTCAAATTTTTCTAAATGAATACTTTTTTAATAAATGAGACTCCTTTTTAATATTTTTAACTAATGTTTGGTAAATAAATCCATCTATTCTACCGGATGTTTCACCAGTGCTTTAAAAATAATGCTAGAGTGACATTTTTTTTTTTTTTTTTGTGCCAGGAGAGGGACATTTTTATTGCGCCAGGAGAGGGACATTTTAATCAAAAAAGGCTGATATTTCTACCCGGAATTATATAGAAGGTAAATAATGATATTTTTCTCTTTTATCCTCTTAACTCAATTACACACTGCAGGCAGAATTATTATTTTTATTTTATTTAGAACAGAAATGTTGGCCAGGAGAGGGACATCGAAAATGTTACATACATCATTTTGAACTAAGGAATAATAATACGAATAGCAGACACATTCTATAGACAAAATACTTTATGAGTCCAAAGAAGTGATGAGAATAAACAGTGTTATAATACTGAAGATTCAAAATTCCTTCTTTTTGCCTTTAATAATTGAACCAATTTGTAGGCCAGGAGAGGGACATGCAATCTGGGGACAAACTTCAAAATGATCTACCTGATTATATAATCATTTAGATAAGCTAAAGCAACACTATATTACACTCATAACTATACATAATTCAACACTACAAGTGGAATTTGTACAATGTTCACGTAAAATTTTAAAATAATTTATTTACATTTTAGAAACAGGGTGGGACACTCAAAAAAGGTGACTTTTTGGCTATTCAAAAATTTTTGTAGAAAAAAATAAATGAAAAATTGTTTTAATATGAATTGAATAACATCAGAATAAGTATTTCTAACAATTAAAAAAACAAAAAAACTTTCTAGGTCAAATAATTTTTGTGCTGTCCAACGGGGACATCATATTGTTCGGATTTTGAAGAATCACCCTATTGAGAAATACTTAATTATGAATTTCACTTTCCCGTCTAGTTTTGCTGAGCAATTTAGGTGTTTGCATTTGAGTAAAGTACTTTCTTTAAATAAATACTGTACTCTGGTGTAAATGAAAGCAACTATGTTTTTCATTCTTGCTACTTTTTTCGAAGATTAAATTCCACTTTTGTGTTTATTTCAAATAAATTCAGGGCACAATTTAACTTTTTGTGCGTTTTCTCTTTTTAAATGATTTCAGATTAAATTTGGAGGATTCAGTGACTTACATATGACCTCAATTTATTTAAAAGAAGGGAAGGATCCAAAGTTGTGACATTGAAATTCTGTTTCCCTCTCCATAACTGACCCTAACGTATTTACCGTAGTGTTTATGGTGTATAATGATATGCTAATTAATTGTTTAATCAATTTTTACCGATTTACTATTGTAACTAAATTTATAGTATTTTAACCCTCGTGGGTTCCTTGGGGTCATATGTGACCCCAATGCAATTTCTGTTTAATATATCTTGTTAATCAACCATTTGTTTTTAATGGCATTTCGTGGCTTTTATTCTTCTAGTTTTCTATTCAAAATAATGCTATTATTGTATTTTATTTTTCCCGAATTGCATTTTTTGCACACATGACCCTTGGGGTCACTTCCCCAGAATGCCAAAAAAAGAGGACGTTTCAACTTTTGTCCAAGAGAACTGGACAGAAAATGCATAGAAAAATGTCATAAGGGTTTGAAATTCACTTGCAAAAAATCATGTTTTTTCAAGTGTGTAACAGTTGTAAATAAATCTACAGCTATTGTAAGTTTTGCTCTAAAATTTTAATTTTTAATGCATAAACTAAATTTCACTTTGATTGTGTCTTTTATTTTTTTTAAGCATTAAAAAGTGTGTGAACTTAAATAATGCATGTAACATTCAATAATCATAATAAATTAATTAAAGCAAGCATTGGGGTCGTTTATGACCCCAAGGGTCTTGAGTGTAACTGAAATGGGAGGGACCCACGAGGGTTAAAAGGACTGACGTTATCTATTCTTTAAGGACACCTGAAGTAAAAGAGGACTCGTAATAACATTAATGCGAACTTAGATAGCAAGAAATATATACAGGGTGTCCACTCCAATCGTGGACCAATAGCTAATTTCTAAACCGTTAGAGATAAGCATATAGTTTATTTAGGAAAAAATCTCCAAATTATGAAAGGAATTTTGGGTCTATTCAATGTTTTTCAAAAAATCAAATTTTGAAAGAGTTACGAAATTTAAATTTTTATACAGCCCCCCAGTCCTATCAATCATATTTAGTAAAACATTCTTGACACTGTAACGTTTAAAACTAAAAAAAAATCACTCTTCTACGACAAAAATTGACCGAGTTATGACGTTTTGAAAAATCAAGATTTTGAAGGATTTCGCATACGGTCCCTTAAGCGATCTCTCAATGACGTCATGAAATAATGCAAAATCTTGATTTTTCAAAACGTCATAACTCGGTCAATTTTTGTGGTAGAGGAGTGATTTTTTTTTAGTTTTAAACGTTACAGTGTCAAGAATGTTTTACTAAATATGATTGATAGGACTGGGGGGCTGTATAAAAATTTAAATTTCGTAACTCTTTCAAAATTTGATTTTTTGAAAAACATTGAATAGACCCAAAATTCCTTTCATAATTTGGAGATTTTTTCCTAAATAAACTATATGCGTATCTCTAACGGTTTAGAAATTAGCTATTGGTCCACGATTGGAGTGGACACCCTGTATTTTCGTCTCCAATCGAATAGAATGCTATTTAACATTCGGAGCTAAAGGACGAATTTTTTGTGAGAAAAATTCAATGTACGTTTTAAATAAAGAAACCATTTCAAAATCACAATTTATTGCATAAGTTAATTATGATGCTTCAAAACACAAAATGAGAGACAAAGAAAAATAGTTCTAAAATAAATTTCAACAACAGACATAAGTAAAAACAATGATTAAAAAACTTGTGTCGAAATATTTTACACGCTTCAACTGCTTTAGAAAAAAGACATAAAATATAACATTTTTTTGCCACTCAATAATACGCATTTAAATTAATTACGCTTGATATTAAAACCTTCAAGGGGAGAGAAAAAATGACCACTCTAAAATGTTCTAGTTTCACTTTCGTTATTGCTTGCTATGTTGTAACGTACATGAATATAAATCATAAAGTGCAAAACACAGCTAAAATAAGCAATGATTCAACCAAAAATCACAGCACATTAAAAGGGAAATCTTTTTTAAAGCTCATCGAATCATCATTTTCTCTGGTGATTATTTCCCGTACATTGCAGTCTTTTCGGATAAAACTGAAATCATCCCAGTTTCACATGTTCTGAGCTGAAATTTCCTTCTTTCTGAAAAAGAAAGTAGAATAACATAAGTTCTACGAATGGAAAGGAAGTTTACATTTGAAAAACCTGATAGTCCAAGAGCTAGCAACGTTTTCGAGTGACAATTTTAAGACGTCTGGCTCTTTAATATATCTTTCCTTACGCTCTTCTAAACAGCATGTGGGGTGTCTGGCGGCTGCTGAGAGTGGTTGCGCTTTTTACTGCGAATCACATTTTTGCTGGAAGAAAAAGTGTTTTTTTTAAACCATTTTTTGGGGCAATTAGAAACTTAAATCTGTCGTAAGTATGTCATGGGTCATTTTCAAAATTTGCTTACATTTGCCATCCGGAGGTTAAAAAGAGGATTTTGAAGCATAACTTATATTTTAAATTCAATGCGAACAATTATTTTCTGCAAGAAATACCCACAAAAAAATTCTATCACTCAAAAAATTATTGAAATTTATTTATTTATTTTTATTTAAGTTTATAAAAATGAGAATCGTGGCAAAAACGCTTGTCGATTTCCAATTTTCGCAAGTTCAACTATTTTTTATGTACTTAATTGTATAAAAAAATTTATACAACAAATAAGTTTTATATATTGACTATTAGTATATGATATTCATAATAAATATTGACAATAGTAATTTTTTTTCATTAAGAAAACTATGAATATATTTTGTCCGGCAGTTCTTGTCAAGTCCGTTACCCTAAGATTATTTCAGCTAAAAAAGGTATTTATTGCAGTCGAAAGATGCTAACCCGTATTCAGTTAACTTAACAAACTAGTGACGTAACTATTTCGTACAATTTTGTTTTCCTGAGTTGAGAAGTATTGCTGTGGCGTTTCGCACAAGATTTCTTCCAGGTGCGCATTTTTATTCTTTGTCTAGTCTGTTACCAAAGATTTTAGCATTAATTTTTACTTTTTCTCAACTTTTACCCCGAAATATTGTTTATTATACAACTCTGAGAAAATGCATATTGTTGTTCAACTTTTAAATTCGACAACCTAGCCATAATTTGACATTTTGGTTGAAATGTCAAGTCCGTTACTAGTCAAATCCGTTACCAAATGTCAAGTCCGTTACCATACAGTTTTTGGTTAATATTTTAACAATCAAAATTATCGTTTTAAGCTTCAGGGACGCAAATACTTTCAAATGAAGTTGGTTCTAGGCGCTATTATATAGTGTAAAAGTGAGATTTCATATTGATTTTGTACGGTAACGGAGGACAATTTTCCTTGCAACTTTTCCTTGCAAGTTTTACAACAGCATTTGAATACTTAATCATGCATCAAGGTGTACAACCAATTACTTTTCACACACCTGAAATATGTGACAAAAGATCTGTTAGTGATTCTAAAAGAAAATAGCAACCTAAAAAAAATTAATCAAAAATTCTGAAATGTAAGTATATGGTGAAAATGACCCTCATGCAATATGTTAATGGAAAGCTCTATTTCTTGCCTTCACAATAGTTTTGAATTTTTTTTTTACTATAACTAGAAAAGAAGTTACTCTAGAAAAGAAGTTTCGTTTTTTAATACTCTGTATTTTGTACGATTTTTGAAGTAGAAATCTAAAACTTGGTAGGATTACTTATCTTGTCATCTGCATCCTTCACAGGCGCGGATCCAGAGGGGGCGGGAGGGGGGGGGTCATGGGGTCATGACTCCCCCCTTAAACGACCAAATATAGTATAAAACTGCATTTCTTGCAACTAATATTACGAAAAAATTGCCATACACCCCCATTTTCTCGAATAGAAATTACACTTTGACCCTCCCTCCCATTTCCGTAAATGACACCCTCCTTAACCAGTAGCTGGATTCGCCCTAGGTTCTTTTCTTCACACCAATTTTTTTTTTTTTAATCGGAAATTATGAGGTAAAAAACTTTTTTTTCATGATTGATTTGACGTGGAATTGCCCAAAAATGACTTAAAAATCATTACTTTTTCCATTACAAGTGTACAAGTGGGAAGCGCAGTAAAAAACGCAACCACTCTTGGCCACCAGACTCATCGTATGCTTCTTAGAAAAGCATACTGAAAGATATATTAAAGAGCCAGACGTCTTAAAATGGTTGCTTTTTCGACGCTGCTAGCTCTTGGACTATAAAAGCAAGTAGGTGTTGGTGCTTAGTGCTAAAGCTGAAAATTTGGAGATAATTTGTTCAAATCGCAGAAGGTACTCCCATTTGTTTTGAGGCAAGAGATGGTATTAAGTAACACTAGCAGGGGTGCTGCTCTACGACATGATTTAAATAAACTTTTCATTTAAAGCAAAACTTTAAGAAGTCCAGTTACATCCCTTTGCTTCTTACTACGTTGGTACATATGATGTTTAAGATTGAGAAATTTTTGCTCAATAATTAAAAATGCACTTAAATGTGCATTTAATGTACAGAACAGTTGTATTAAACAAGAATGTTTTTTTTTAGAAAAAAGACACTTTATTTGCCGCAAAATTACTGATTGAAAAGGCATTGCCAAAGCTGTATAATTAGCAGTACAGTCGTTCAGGGTAAATTTAAAACTATATTTCAGAAAAATTTGCATTTTTTTTTCAATCTCTTTTACTATAATATTTATAATATTCTTTTCAATAATACCCATGCTACACGATGATAATTCTTTGTTAATTTTAATTTGTTAAAACATGACTCAGCTTTTGCCATAAAAACTGGTAACGTAAAGAAAACTTTTAACGTAGCCAATACATTCAGAAATTATACTCATCTTTATTATTTATCATGTACTGCAGAGTTTGCAGTATGTCTATGCGTTTTTACAACCGTTTTATTCCGAGTAAAATTCTGAAGCAACCCGATTACCTGGATTTAGTTTTCATCTACAACTTTGTTTGAGTGATCAATTTGAAATGACAATACATTAAAGATGTTGAAATTCACAGGCCTACAATAATAATGCTTAAGATAAAACTTTCTTTGCATCATTGTAACAATGATAGTAAGTTTTCATGCGCAAGAGTACATTACTTCAGTTCTTGATCATGTTGCCCCCCCCCCGCATCCCCCCTTTGCTTAGCATATGTCGCAAATCCAAATGGCCGACTCTAACTATTTTCAGTGGCGTAGGAAAGAGGGGGACCCTTGTGAGGATTCGTTTCTTGAAGCTTACGTTATAGAAATTAATTTCTACTACAAAAACTGAAATTGTTCCTTTCAGTTTGAGACATGCTTTTCAGCATTTAATCAATATTATGCTTGTATGGTCGTCTATGTGAAACTTAAATCAAATTCTGACAGCTGCTATTTAGATTTTCAAGTATCAATGATAACTCTTTTTTGCCTGGACCGCCTCTCACCTCCTCTTGAGGAAAAGCTTTTTTGTTATATCTCTGACCATTTTATAGCAGCCTTTGATGCTCTTGTTCATTCCAGGATTCGTAAAAACATTTCTGAATCAAATGATGATGGTATAACGCTGATCCAGAGAATGAGGAAAATAAAACACTTAAGGGACAGGGATTTTTCCTCAGTGCAAAACGAAGTTGGCATCATCTCTTAACTCTCGTGTGTTCTTAGTTTCCAGCACTCTACTTTCTCGGCACGCTTGAAAACACGAACAACAATTAGGTCACAACGGTGCGGAGGTCAAGGCCATTGGAATCTCCGTTAAGGATGGGCCACTGAACTTAAACGCCACATCAGGAAGAACACTAAAAACCACGTAACAAACTCGCGAGTTCACGCTTCGCGTGTCTGTAAAGAGAGACGTAGGTGTGTGTGTGTGTGTGTGTGTGTTTGCCTTTATTTCCCTATTTTCTGTCCAGTATTTTTTGCAGGGCCGTCATTTCAAGTTTGCCCAGGGGGGGGGGGCAAAGGGTCCAAACATAATGCAATTTCATCGGAAAACACAAAAAACCACGCCTACTTATATGTAAATACATTGATTTCTCAAACCCAGGGGGTGGGGCAATTGACCCCCCTGCCCCCCCAAATGACGGACCTGATTTTTTGTCTTATTTTCTTCAATATGACCAGTGACACATGGGGCAGAGGCCCAAGGCACCAAAGTTTTGGGGATACTAGGGATCTGCAGCCAGGGGCTACGAAACCGAACTAACAGGCTCCCCGAGCTAAAATTTTTAATAGGGGGAAAATTGTCAGTTTGCTGAATGGAATTCTAATTCTACCTTATGATAACATACGAACATGTACACATATCGTACATCCCAAGGGCGTAGCCAGGACCCACGTTAGGGGGGTGCAAGCAGGGGCACCCCCAATAGAAGGTCACTGTGACCTCTCAAAAAGTTATTATTCGATACAAAGTAGCTGATGAAATTTGAAAACAGCGAAACAGTATTGCAAGGCAATTTTTAATTTTTTTAAATTAATTAATTAATTTATTTTCGTGATGCCTCACGTCTCTTTTGGTAGACATAGATAAGTATGCATTCTTGTATTTTATTTATTTATTTTTTAATCATTCAGTAAAGTTCTGAGTTTCATTCTATAAATTAAAACTTTTCCCCTCAAAAACACCCAAGCTTACTATCATTTTCTGAAAAGTAATCAATACTAGATATAATAATGCAGTTTGTATAAAGTTCCCAAAAATTAGCATGAAAGTCAAATTTTTCAATAAAAACAGAAAGAAAAAAGTAAGAAAGAAAGAGAAAAAAGTGCTTAAAATTCTATTTGCACAAAAAAAGGAAGAAATTATGAACTCAAAGAAACTATACTTTATTCAGTCATGCACACCTTAAACCAATGGATGGTATAAAATATTTCTAAAAGAACAAAACAGTAGTTTTTTATAAAATGATTTTACCACAATGCAAAACGTAATACAGAAAATTAGATAAAAATGTGAGTTTGGAAGAAGGATCCGTGTTAGGTAAAGAATGGAGCGCATTCTCTGATAAGTGGCGCCAAGGACTTAAAATTTATTGGTGGGAGAGGAGGCGAGAGGGGGGGGGGATACTCTCAGTGACCGAATGAAATTCCAAATTTCACCGAGTAATAAAATACGAACCTATTTGTCTGCATCAGCATGTTACAATGAAAAGCATGAAAGGGGACAAAATCGTTTGTCCAAAAAATAAATAAAATGGGAGGTCACAGTGACCTCTCATTGGCTCTGATCTAGGAGGGTGCAGCTGCACCCCCTGCACCCCCTAGCTACGCCCATGGTACATCCATAACTTCTATTGAGAAGGAGAGTATTAGGCATCATTAAAAAACAATTTAAGAAATTGAAAGAAGAAACAAGAGCCTCAATGTTGCCAAATCGTTGGCCGAATTGGCCAAATGAGGATTTTTTTTTTGGAAAGTCACAGTGCCCTCCAGTAAAATAGCATTTGGGCGCCACTTAAGTCAGCAACTTAAGTTAAAAAAATGGAGTACTTTCATATTGCATTAAAGCAAGGTGTGAATGTAGAAAAAAGTCTAAATGTCTAATTAAAATTTTAAGTGAGGAGGGAATTAGGCGGGCACCAAAATATTTTGGGAACAGTGTCCTCAAAAATCATGGACGAGCCCCTGAATATGACTTCAAAAAATCGTGTTTAGCACTTACATTTTTGTGCATGCAAATAGTGTGCATGATTACCGAATAAGGACCTCAAGATGTTCCCTCTCTCCATCACCCTAATACTATATGCTTAAATTTTATTTTTAACTCATTAAATTATGAATAGGTAGTTTTTTAACCATTGAGAATGTACCCCAAACTTTCAATTACCCAATGCCGCTTCCTTTGGGGTTGTGTAGATGTTCCGTATCTGTAAATGTTGATACATTTCCAACCATGAAATCAGGCCTGTACCTATGGAAATAATAATAATAATAATAATACATTCTTGGTCATATGGTCAAAGAAATAAAATGTGACCAAACACGGCAGGTAAATTATGTCGTTTTGATGAGGGGAATCTTCATTTTGTTTGCTATTTTTTTATGCATACTGTCTGATTCTCTTAGGTAAAATCTTCCGCTCATTTATGCATGCGTCAGGTCTTCTCTGATCTTACCAAACTAGGGGTGTTAGGTAAGATAACAATAAGGGAATCTGATAAGAAGCATTTTGAGCCGTATCAAACAACGTGGAACGATGCTAATTTCAAATACATAGTTTAGTTGAATATGTCAAAAGGATATAGCAAATGCAAGTTTTAAATTGAAAACTTCGGAAAGTTATCACCCACAATCCATCTACCCTTTTTTAAGTGGAACTATTCACGAGGGTTAGGCGCCTCTTTCATGCACGGACAGTATGCGTGTGTTTTGAAGCTATTATGCTTGTGCAAAATGACGTGTGCAACAAGAGTGTTCGTAGAAAATAGAGAAAATAGAGGTTAGTTAGAAATGAGTTAAATAGTATTGTTAACTAACGTAAATGCTAACACAACAGAACGATGTTCGCATTCCATACAGTGTAAATATACACATTTTTAATCTTATGTTTCAATAAAATTTGTGTTAACAGACACAATTATCAGTTTTTCTGCTTCTATACGCAGTGTTAAATTGCAAAAGTCTAGTTTGCATAAATCATGACAGATAACTCACTAAGTTACATTTGTTTTCCTGATTCATGAGACTACTGAAATTGGAGATAAATCTAATCCCATTATTACTTATGCCTGAGAAAGAAATGAAGAAAAGAAGAAAAAGAAAGGAAAAGAAAACAGAAAATTTCTTTTCAAGAATTCAAGGATTTAATGATTTTGTAAATGAGTTATTTTCGGATTGCAAAAATGGTACAACTTCAACATTTTTGCGTCAGCATCAACTTATATGAAGCTGTAAAATGCGATCAGCCTATACTTGGGAGAGAGAGAAAAAATATTATTACAAAGCATCTTCCTAGCCTGGAGTCCTACCTATTCCTGGCCTCTAGACCTTTTTCTCGAAACCATTGTGAGATTACAACCCTCGAGGTTTTAAGATTCCTGCAGCGATCGACACAGTTCCGGGTGTGTCCGCTAATGATTGCTCCAACAGTTGCAAAAACGGGTATGAGGACCTCTGCAAATAAGGACAATCAAATTCTTCATCATTTCTTTTGTAACTCTCTTCCCTCCCCCTGTGTTTTACTCCTGTTGCATAATAGCATGAAAATTTACTTGTCAATTAGAGAGGTAAACAATAGCCTTCAGCACACTTGCGTGTCTTCGTGCAACTTTAACTTAATCATTTTGACAACGGCAATTAAATGGAGTGTCTTTTGTATATCTTAACTCATTATTACCACTTCTATACATTATTTCTAGCCAGTGCACGACGGGCATTTAGGGGGTCAACTGCTCTCGTATGTTTTTGAAATTAACGTATTTACATCCAAGGGTTTTGATATTTTTTGATAAAACTTGCACTGAGTTTATGCTGTTTGACTCCCTAGGAAAAATTCGAAATGACGGGCCAGGATTGGAACTTAATTGAACTCAATTTTTTCACCATTAAGACATTTTTAAATGATAGTACTTTTTGAGTAATCGTTAAGTCATACATTTATTTCACACATTTAAGGGAGCCGAAGTTATACTTTTAGGTGTAAAATGATAAATCTAGCTGATGCTTGTAGAAGGGTCGTTATTAAAATAAAAGTTCAATACTATGTGTTAGGAGTAATAGTTGTTAGGAGTAATAGGGGGCTTGGTAAAAGTCAAGCCGATGTACCGAAATTGAAGTCGCCAAAACGCAGGCTATGTTTGGTAGCGTAGGGTTCAGGAACACCATGAGGCTATGACCCCTCCCCACCTCTCCCGAGATGGTTTCTCCTTTCTATATTGATCGATAAATATCACAAAAATCCTTTATCTCCAGCCAGGGGACGGATCCAGACTGCCATTTTAGAGTATATGGGGGGGGGGGGGTGCAAGCTAAAGAATGAAGAATTTGGTACGAAACATTTCTGAAATTTCTTGACTGTCAATAAAAAGCACCAAATCGGCTAGGAATAAGGCCTATTAGGGGATAAGCAAAGGGTGAATCCAGCTTCTGATTAAGGAGGAAGTTATTTCAGGAAGAGAGGGTCATGAATCCTTTTTAAGCATAAATAGGGAGGGGGGACGAAATTTTCGAAATATAAATCCCAAAAATGCTGTTTTATCTTACCTTCGATCGTTTAAGGGATAGAGTCATGACCCTCATGACCTCACTCTGGTCTAGATACGCACCAAGGATAAACATTACTATACGCGGTTACTTTAAAATAGACGTAACAAGTTTAGAAATTTTGCGTCGTCTCCATGGAAACCGTACGAATGAAAACAGCTCCACTCTTTTTTTTTATGGACTGCTGCTGAGTCATTTAATTTGTTTTATGTTTATCGAATTAGGCTTACGCTTTTATTTATATCCTCATGCCTCAGTAATTTCTCAACGGTTTCTAACAAATCTAGTCATACATTAACACAGCAAAAGTTTCAAAGAAAAAGTTGTGCTTTATCAACGTTGATTTTTCAATAGAATATTAGTTTACGCACAAAGCAATTTTAACCGTTTGCATTTAACCATTACTGCAAAAGCTAAGTGGGGAAAAAGTCCATAGCGCCGTAACTATGACAACCATCTGGGAAAAAGTGCAGAGAGTGGGAAATTAATTTTTCTTTGAGCCGCCAGCTCTCGTTTTATACACAGGGTATATTTAATTTCATAAGCAATGTATGGAAGCAGTGTTTCAAATATTTACTTTAAAAAATAATTAATGAACTAAAAATATTTGTGCAATTTTTTAGCTATGTTTATAAGTATTTGAACACAATGTAAATGGATTATATTGTCGACGCTGTAACAGGGGGGGGGTGGGGGTGGCATGACCTCCATGATCCTCCCTTATATCCAACCTGCACGATTAATAAGAACACTAGAAAATATTAATCTGCAGATGATCAAAAACTCGCACTTGTTATGCCTTGATCTCCGTTTTGCATCTGTTCGAGAAATAGAGGCCAGTTGGTAACATCGATATCCGCCTTTGACAGAACTCAATTTGTTTCGTAAACAAAGTCATTGCAACTTTTTGTTACGAGGATCTGGAACATGCGGAAGGAAAATAGAATAATTAGCCATGCAGATTTTCGAAAACATAACCAGTTATACTATTTTTTTTTTTTTTTAATTATTCAAAGGTTTTGATGTTTGAATTTCCTATAAACTACACGCGTGTCCTGCTTTCAGTACAGTAAACAATCAAAAATCAATGTTCTTACTTTGTGTAGTTTTCGAAAATAACATAGTTCTAGTTGCACGGTTAGCTTTAACTCATTATGCGTTAACCTTTTTTATTCCTGTGATTTTAATTGGGATCACTGAATCTGTGCCGAAGTGACTTCTTGTTCTGTTCTTGCAGTAAAAACCAATTGGTGCTATTAACAATGTGAGTTATCAACCCATGTGAGAATGAAAATACTACAATACTAGCTGACCCGCTCGATGCGTTTACGATTGACAGCAATAATTCAAAAATTCGATTTTTTAACGGTAATTTTTTGAAAAACAGGCAGAGTGAATTGCTATTTTTCTCTGATTTAAAAGAAAAGAAAACAAAGCCTTACTTTTGTATTTTTTTTTTTTGGAAGTATTAAGAAAACAACCCCAAAAAAAAAACCACCTTTTAAAAATATTATTCATGTTAAACAGGCCCATCATTTTGAACTTTTCTTGGGAGCTAATTTTGTATTAGCTACCAGTTTTTTTAGCACACTTAACTTCTGTCAGATGATATCTGCCTCCTGCTCAGTTACTTCTTATTCCAGACTGATGAGATCTACCAAGAAAGAAACTGCAGTCGCTCAATGGAATAACCAGGGACGTAGCCAAGGTGGATCCCCCCCCCCCCCCTCCTTTCCCAAAAACCACTGTCTTTTTTCTCAGTTCATATCACTTAGCAACAACAAAACTTTTTCAAAAATAGATATATTCAAGAAAAACGTTTTGTTATCTTTAAATATACTTCACAAATGGCAATTTTTCCTACTTCCGAATCCATTTAGAACACGAGAACCTCCATTAGAGTTGAGTCATTCTGCAGATTTTCTGCATGTATATTTAAAGTAAAGAAGAAATGTTGCAGAGATCTGCAAAATCTACGAAAATTTTTTGCGGAATTTTGTAAAGGTATTACATATTCTTTTTCTTGTGAAAATAACGCGTCATTTTCGGAAAATTTAGATCTACTTCTAGTTAAAAACATGCGTAGAAAATTTGCAGAGTTTTGCAAAACTTGAAGAGACCGGCAGAAAATCTGCACATAAATGCTTAATTGTTGAAACTTCAAAACGCGACAACTCGATGATCGCACCATTTTTTGCAAAGTCATTCATTGTATAGTTAATTATCTTATTTTACTAATCAGTCTTAACTAAATTAATATTAGTTAGTGTAATTATCAATTAGTACTTTTGATTTAGCGTTCGTGCAACCTTGGACACCCCCTTTTTAAAAAATCTTGCTAGGTGCCTGGATCAACCGACGGTATATGCAGGCACCTTGGTTTATGGCGAAAAATTTATTCCTTACTTGCGTCACTGGGATGTGATTTCCTCAGGTATGGACCTCTTCCCCAGAGGGTGCCTATCACAGTTGCAGAAGTTACCGCCCTCTGGCGGATCCTTGTTGCAGACAACATTGCAAAAATTGCTTCTGAAAGACTGGTCTGAGGGTGCAGAGTTCGTTGGTACTGGGTTCCTGCAAACCATCAATAGGACCACACACGTGGTCACGAAGAACACCATTAGCCGTTGGGGCACTGCCATGTCATTGGCTGCAGAAAGAGGGGAAAAATCAATACTAGGCCAAAATGTAGAGAATATACCACAGAGAATAAAAATATGTTTCCATCTAATTTCTAACACAATAGTTTGAAACCTGTATTTTCAGTTTCTTTGTACCTTCGAGATGTCAACTAAATGTGTTAATTAGGGATGCACCAATAAGCAAATTGGCCAAATACCGATTAATCGGCTTCTGATAAAAGGCCGAATAATCAGCTGAGCCGATTAATGATAAAGACGCTTGTTTTTTAAACTACCGATTTCACCATCATTGTTACTGTCCTTCTTTTACAATTCTGATGTTTGAAATAGTAATGTATTTCTGAGAGAAGATTTTTTTTCCCATTTTCCTAATTTTCCTAAAATAATTTCACAATTTTGTCCAATTTCTTAGAACCAATTTTCATATTTTACATTAACACATTGTTAATTATGTTAAGTACATATAAAAATTTGAAACAAGAAAAGAAATTAGAGGAGGCTATGGGGAGCATTCTAACTTAGGAGTGCCTTTAATTTAAATTTTTCAATTATTAGTAGCTATTTCTTTACCTCAGAACCAGACTAAAGTAAGTCCATTTTCGTAACTTTTCAGTAGAGGGCGAAAACGATTGTCGGATACATGCAAAAGATGGGACTCGCGCTCTTTTAACGCTGCCAAATAATTGTGAAGGAATTTCGTTTCTAGAATAACGTTCTCATGGGTCGATGCGGAGTAAGATTCTACATACAATGCAGCAAAGAGTGAAAACCGCCATTTTTGGATTTACGTCGTTCTGGTTCTGAGGTACAGATTTTATTCAAGACTTTTATTCTTTCTGAAAATTAGAGGTTATCTAAACGCACTATGCACTATGCTAAGGAGAAAGTAGCGACAGATGAAAAATGTTTCAACACTGTCTATTGTATATTCATTCAAAACGGGAAAAATAATGCATTATGTTTTTTCAACTGAAATTATTATTATTATTGTTAATAAAATTATTCATCATAGTTTCTCAGTGAAGGTATACTTTTTACCGATTATTAATAATCGGCAAAGTGGCCGATTATGGCCAATTAGTTGGTACTGGTGATTAATCGGTGCATCCCTAGTATTAATAACAATATTGATTGTAAACACTAAGAAAACAAATCTACGGCTTCGTATAAATAAATATACAGATATTTCATATTCTCTCTTTTTATTGAATGTCAAAACCAGAGAATTTGAGCGACTTTTTTGTTTTTTGAGTGTCTCTGAAAAGACACTTAAATTACTGATATTGTGCTTTAAATAGTTTTGACATGAATCATATTACTTTTAAACTTATTTTTTTATCAATTTATTTACATAAGTATATACGTGATAAAAATTTTCGACAGCTCATTTATTATTAGAGTATTTTACGTGTATCAATAAAGTACGTACACAATACATACATGCAATAAGGCCAATAAATTGCATGTTTCAAATCAGGATGAGAGCTAATATTTTAGAAAAGTGCCAATTTGAGTCCCAAGTGAATTTTCACTAGTATTTCAATCCCTAGTTAAAAAAAGAATTTTCCCCAGAAAGAAGATAAGGTTTTGCTTTTATTTCATCTAATAACATCAGAAAAAAAATTATATGTCAAAAATCAGATCGGTAACGTGTCCCCAGTAGCAAAGCTTAGGATGCAAACAGGTCATGCGCACTTTCTAACTTCCCAAAAAAACGCACTTGCACAAAAAACGATTCTATTTTTACCCCTTTGTTAATATTTTACTTCATTTTTGTTTTAATCGATTTCTGATTTTCCAGCCGATGCGAAATAAGCGTGTCTCTCAGTTCCGCCGTCAGAGCGGTAACGAACACTTCCGATCTATATTTAGGCTCCAAAAATCATTTCCTGCGCCGATACCACGTGATACTGAGTACCTGGTGTGATGCTTTATCGCATCGTAATTAAAAATTTGCATTTCTGCATCTAAAATTACAGGTAAGATTTTTTAAAGTGATTTTATAAAATGTGTGTCATTTAAAGCATCAGATCGGTAACACACGCTAAAACGCGCAGTTTTTATTATGTTAAAAGTTATTTTATATATAAGCAGGGCCGCCGTTTGGGGGGGAATACTGGACCTCTAGTACCCGGGCCCGGAACTTTAGGGGGCCCGTAAGGTTATGAACATGTTTTTCCAGTAATAGTGTCAATAATTTCATCAAAAAAAAAAAAAAAAAAAAATCTCACTTTCCATTTCCGATTCTCAATATGAAACAATTGCTAGTACAAACACCAATATGAAACAGGCTTGCGCAAAGGAAAATGTACCGCTTTTTAAAATCATCTGGCGATACAAAAAACGTGAAAATAAAATCAGATGCACACTTTTCGTAACTAAAAAAAATTTTTTTTCCGAATAGTTTTTTTTTTCTCCTTTTTTTTAAATTGCAAATGTGCTGAAACGATGGCATGAAAATATGCAATTGGGGGGGGGGGGGAGGGGTGCATGGGGGCCCGGCATTAAAATTGGTACCGGGCCCCATCGCTGGTAGCGGCGGCCCTGTATATAAGTATAGTCCTTTATTACAAGTGAAAAAACCACATGTTTGATTTTGGTTTAGCGCGATCGACTCGGAAATAAAAAAGAACTTGGTCGGTTTGTAAGATCGGTAACAGTCAGAGCGGTAAACATTGAAAAAACAGTGACATGTTACCGAACTGACTCTCACGTTTCAGAATTATTAAAAAGCAAAAATCATAGGTTTTAACCATACATATTGAACATTTTTGTTCTTAAAAAATGAAAAGCAATGAGTTTTAGTACAATTGCTTCATTTGTGTTTTGTATGACCTGACAATAGAAGTTAGTAAAATAAGAAAAATTGACTCTGCAGAAATTAAGTTAATTAATTATTATTTTATTTATTTACTTTTTTGGTGCTTCAATTTCTCATAACTTCGCTAAATAACTGGATAATATATAGCATGCTAAATTTGAATTTCTGATCAAGAAATTAAATTTCCTGCAACTAATTAAAGAAAAGCAAGCAGCAGAGTTGTGTGTTGAAAAAGTTGAAGTTGTGTGTTGTTTCAAAACAAAACAAATGTTTTATTAGCTTGGATTTGGTAATCTCATAATTGATTTATCTAAAAGCCTTATCTCGCTAATTTTTATTTCCAAGAAATGCTTTTTTATAATGAAATTTGATTTTTGAGCTAATATATATATTTTAATATAACTATCTTAATTCTATGATAAAAATGCAAGGAAATATCATTTTTAGAGATGTTAATGAAGACTGAAAGCATAAACTCAGATAAGTAACTCATATTAACATCAGATCTGTAACACTCATCAGATCTGCAACGGCCTAAAATTGAGTCTTCTAAGGAGGGGGTAAATAACTTCCTTGACCTCCCCTCTTTTATTTTTTTGCATTTAGACCCAATTTAGACTTAGACTCCAATATTAATTTTTTCTGCAAAAAAATTTTTAATCAGGAAACTCCAACTTCAAATTAGCACTTTTCAAAATATTGGCTCATGTCACAAAATATTAACTAAGAGAGAGAGAGAGAGAGAGAGAGAATGCAGAATAGGATATACAATTTGGTTAAGATGAAAAATTAGAACAAAACTGAACAGAAAATGTGAGGCAAAAGTGAAGCAGTTGAGATAACTTACATTTCTAATAATAAAAAAAAATGAAAATTTAGCTTGAAAATTACAGTACAAAAGAGAGAACAGTGTATTTGATAAGGAAATTTTCTTGGAAATACTATTTCTCATTTTTGGAAGTTGACTTATGCCTTTGGCTAAAATAGAAAAGTTATCTTTTTGCTCTATATTTATGGATCAAAGTGATACAACTTTAGTGAAAACTTTTCTATTTAGTATTTCAAAATATTTTTCTTCATATGAATCAAGAAATAAATGAACGGATGAATAAATGAATTACTTACTTAATAGGTAAATAAATGAGTGAATAAATAAATAAACAAATGAACAATTGCAGGAATGTGAAAAATAATGAATGAATAAATTAATTACTTAATGAGTAAAATAATAACTGAACTATCAAGAAAAAAAACGGGGATAAATGAATGAACAAGTGAATGAGTTGATGAATGTAAATAAATTAATGGATGGGTGCATAAATTACTTAAATTAAATAAATGAATGAATGACATTAAATCTTTAACTTTTTCCGCATGCCATTGATAAATTGCAGTGAACATTTAAAATCAAGACATTAAATTAATAAATACAGCCCTAAAAATCAGTTCGTAATATTAATACTTGAAGTATCATGACGATAACTTTATCACGTATTGATAATCAAATATTCTCGATGTATCACTAAATATTACAATATAAGTGTCAACTTTTGAAAATGGCTTGTATTATCGTACGCCCTGAAGTAACTACTTTTTTGACTAGAATTAACTGAACGAATTTAAAATGTTACCAAATAGGTGCCATTGCAGATCGCAAAATGCTTTATCATTTCACTTAGCTTTCAGATAGCTACTGTTTTATTTATTTATTTTTTTATACATATTTTTAATACATTCTAAGAGTAGTAAATATGCATCTCGATTATTGTATTAAAAGCACGTGACTTTTACAACATTTAAAATAATAATTTTGTCCGTAAAATGTTTATTTTTAGAAGTAAACTGTTTTAAGTATTCAATATTGTACAAAAATAAAAATTTTACTAAAATTTTTCCATTTTGATTTATCAAGTAACAATCAGTTATGAAACTCCTATCAAAGCCCTAGGAAACCCGAAGTTTTCAAGGTACCCAGTTTGAAGACATCTGCACTATGGATTTTAAAATTGATTCTCAGTTTTGTACATAATGTTCTTTTAGTTCTTTATAAATATTAATTAATCTTTATAGAATAAAACATTATACACAAATTAAATAGAAGACACTATTGACAAAGGCGTATGCCGGCTGGATAACATTAAAGTTCCCAGAATTCTCATTATATTTTTCACAGGACGTCACATTTGAAGTAAATAGAAACAAATGTGTAAATTGAAAACTTGCTGATTGCAAATGGTAGAGGAAACTCTTTTATGTTTTGAAATAAGAATAGGTACAAATATCCCTGGTAGGCGCAGCAAAACAGCGTGATACAGAAAAATTTTCAACCGTAATCTATCGATGGTTTGAAATTTTTACGCGTTTTGCCCAAAGTTAAAAAAATTGCATTCAAAACGTCCCATTGCTTCTCACTGCGTCATTTCATGCCTAGTGCGTATGATAAATGGTACCCCCACTCCATGGCTGGGATGATAAGTATTTTACTCTCATTCTTAACTCTTAATATTTTCACAGACTTTTTTTATGATGTTGAGTACTGGTTAAAAAGGTAAGCAATTTATTCCTTATGCTTGCAGCTTCATCTTTGTATTACGAGCAAGATATTTTGCTTGTAATTGAGTAATTTTGTCAAGTATTGCGCATGAATGGATGAAGCTTCTGTAATGTTCAAAAAAAAACTACTTAATAAAAAGACATTTTTTTTGTAGTAGTTAACACTCAAATTAAAAGTGTAGAAAGATAAAATAAATAAAAATGATTTCTCAATATTATCTTCGCTAGAATAAACAAGTAAATAAAGTTATGAGAGAAAAAATAAAAACTAAAGATACGTATATAGTGAGAAAAATTCGTTATTTGATATCTAAGAAAACAGATTGATCTTCTATGCTTTGATTAGCCCATTAACGCCTAACATTTTTTTCCCAAAGATATTTTGTATACTGGTTACAAATAGTGTTTAATGGACAGGAAAAATAATTTAAAAAATGTCATGTAAAAAATAATTTTTCTGTTAAAAACAGAAAAATCCTCCCTAAAAAGGGACGCTAGGTACCAGAGGGTACATACTTTTTTACCAAATTTTTGTTATGCCAACGATATAATATTTAAAAAGACATTTTATAAGAAGAAATAAAAGCAGCAATTGACATAAAATGGGATTTTGTTAATAATTTTAAAAACTTAGCTTTTTGTTCTCGAGATTGAACGATGTAATCTTTGATTAAGATCATAATAAAATGGCTACAGAACACACTTTACAACGGTTATGTGCTGCAATCTGTTAATAATGAATTGAAACAATACCAAAGTAATAATTGAGTACAATTATTTGGTTGAAATGTTCATATTTAGAAAACTCCGACACACTTTTTGGACCGTCCCTAAAAAGGGACGCTAGGCATTAATGGGTTAATTAACAGGGGAAAGTAAATGTTCTAATATTCTTTTATAACTAATCAATTAAAAAAATAACTGAGTTGGAAGGAGTTTACTTTGAATTTAATTTCATTAAGCTGCTTTAGTTCTGGAGAAAGTTTCCTTTGTTGTTTCGTAAAGCGTCGGCGTCGGGTAGTTTAATTTTCCCTTTGGTGTCATGATTTGTTTTTCGATAGTATAAAGATTTTCTCGAAGTGAAATAGTTAATTCTCATTTAAAATCTCTCTATAATTTTTTCAGTATTTGAATAAGTAACTCTGGGTGGTTTATAATCCTATTGTTATAATACATGTAATTTTACGGATAAGTTAGTAAAATTCATTAATTTTCGGATAAGAGCAAAATTTATTTGAAGTAATCGTTTTAAAGTTATCAAAGAGAAGAAAAATATTTTACTACTCAAAGCTTTCTAAATCTAAGGTAAATAAAGAGTTAATTTAACTCTTCCTTCTAAGATCAATAGAAAATGTTTAAGATAAAGCTAGAAACACAGTTTGAGAAAACAATTCATCCGTTTTTGTGAAACTGAAGAGACTCCTCCACTTTTTTTAAAGCTCCATCAAAGACTGAACGGTAGAAGATAGACTAGAGATAGATATGCACTTGCACAATGACCATCAAAGTTTCTGATGAAAGAAGAGTTCAAATTGAAGTAATAATTTTTAAGTTATCAAAGTGTATAGTAAAATATTTTATTACTCAAAACTTTCTAAATCTAAGGTAAATAAAGAGTTAATTTACCTCTTCCTTCTAAGATCAATAGAACGTGTTTAAGATAAAGTTAGAAACAGTTTAAGAAAAAAAAACTCATCCGTTTTTGCTAAACGGAAGAGACTCATCCGCTTTTTCCCAGAAACACACTCAAAGACCGAATGGCAGAAGACATAGATATGCACAATTACCATCAAGAAGAGTTTAAATTGAAGTAATTATTTTTAAGTTATCAAAGTGTATAGTTAAATATTTTATTACTCAAAACTTTCAAAATCTAAGGTATTTACCTCTTCCTTGTAAGATCAACAGAACGCGTTTAAGATAAAGTTAGAAACAGTCCAAGAAAACAACTCATCCGTATTTAAAGAGGAATATTTTGCTAAACGGAAGAGACTCATCTGCTTCTCTCCAAAAACACACTCAAAGATTGAATAGCAGAGGAGATAGACTACGTCACTGGCTACAGACGCAATGCAATGACAGTTGAAGATTTTGACGAAAAAAGAGTTTAAATTGAAGTAATCATGCTTTTTTAAGTTATAAAAGAATTAGAGGTGGAACGAAGCTTCGGCCGAGCCGAAGCTTCGGCCATTTTGCCGAAGCTTCGGTCTGGCCGAAGCATGAGTTGTGATTCGGCCGCTTCGGCTGCTTCGGCCTGAAATTTATGCAGCAAATTTTCTGTTACAATTATCATATAAGATAGTCTTTTTAACTCAAAATTGTTCCTCATGATAAAGCATAATAGAAATTTATATTCAATTAAAAATATGAGCGTATTGAACATTTGAAGCCAAAATGCCTTCAATAATTAATAAAATATTTAGTAACAATATGTTCGTTTAAATATTACATCTCCATACATTATTTCTCTAAGCCGAATCCTATACCCGGTCGAAACTCGCTCATTTCTTTATCGAATTGCATGAAAATTTATGATTTTGAAGCTTATCCCGCGGGCTATTGACGAAAATTAGACCCACCCTCTAAAAAGTGTCGGTTCGTTTTTTATTCGAACTTCAATTTTTGGGCACAAAATTGACTCTATCTAGCGAAATAATTGTCGTATCGTCTCCATTTTGATTTCATTCGAAAGATTAAAAAAAATGCGTTCTTTAGAACGTTTATCCGCTAGCGCCGCGTAACGAGAATCTCGAAAATCCACGTTTAAACGACTTATAAGCGATTGAAGTTTGAAAAAGTTAAATTTTTTGCTCAACTGTTAAAATCGTTACCATTGTTGTTCAAATCAATTTTAAATGCGACATTTCGAGCCAAGGCTTAGCTCGGTAAACCTAAATCGTAACTTTTATTGTTTCAAAATACTATGGTAGTTTTGCGATAACGTTAGTATTTAGTTTAGTAGTAGCCTTGGGTATTTGATTTTAATATAGGGTATCACTTTTGTAGTAGTTGTAAAAGTGAACGTGTCTTTGATCTCTTTGAAAAGTTGTCAGAACGACGGCAGTTGATGGCGATGTTGTGCAAACGTAAAAGATTTTACAATGCCAAGGAACAGGGTACCAACAGGCAGACTAACAGGAAGGTGTCTACTACCTAGACAATATTAGACAATTCAACAATGCTTTGGTCTTCGCTTCAGTCAAAGTGGACTCAGTTAACATTCCTGGCAGAGGTCCATATTGCTTTAAACTACATGGTCAAGTATACCATATGATCGGGAACTTGCAACCTCTGGCAGGGACTACACCAATTTACGCTGGACTTTTCTTTATAGATTTCGACACTGCGCTGTAACTTCGGGCAGATAATGAAGCCAATAAAAATTGTCGTATTAAATTTTAAGTTTAGAGGTTTTTTTTTTGTTTTTTTTTTGTGCGCAATTCCGCACGGGTCACCTAGTTTTGTTATATTTGTTCAAAAAAACTTTAGTTTTAAAATAAAAGCTATATAAATATACTGCATTGAGTATTTTTCAATGGTTTCTAGATTTGAAACTTTGAACAATGGTAATGGTTCTTATGTGTACAAGGGCAGATGTGCAACTATTATACATCCTGAATTACTTTCTTTTAAAAATTTTATGTGTTTTGAAATTTATAGGTACACAATTTCAGTTTTTTTAAAGAGATGCATTAAGAGCAAGAATCTGAGAGAGTGTCACGCCTGTGATTCATGACCTCTCAGATTTTCTCCCAAAAATTACCAAATGTTTATTATTTTAATGAAAGACCAAATGCAGAATGTTTTGCTCTCAAGTTGAGTTGTTTAGTTTTTATGTACCCCTAAAGATGAAGGTGCGGCATCAAAAATTAAGCGGATTTTCAAGACATGGAAGTTGCCGTGAGCCAAAACTCTTACCAGGAATTGTTTAACTCCAATTTTCTTTTTGTATATGGAATATAGAAGTTTGAAACTTTACAAAATGAATGTTAAATTTGTGGTAAGTTGTTGCCGTAAGGTCAGTGAAGGCCCTCAAAACAAGGCATTTTTGACGTTTATTAGCGTTTTTGAGATCCAAAAACAGTTTGTGTATTTTAGTTGGCACTGCAAAAGTAGCGTCGTTTGAAAGACCAGTGTAAGCACTTTAAAATAATGTATAAATAACCGAGGAAAGTTCAACGTGCTTGTAGTTGCGTAAGGCCGAAATATAAAAAATGTTTTAAGCATTTTGCATTAAGAATATTAAGATATTTATAATATATAACACAACGTAAATAGTAGCAGATTGGGTAGTTCTATGGTATAATACATGATCATATCAGTTGTTTTATAATAAAACATCAACTGAACTGCAGACTGAGCTTTTCATGTTCCAAGTAGAGCTTCCTACTACTAATTTGCAATATAAAAATAGTAATGTCGTCTTTTCTTGTACTAGCAGTACAAAGCAAAACGAAACAAGAAAACTTTTAATTAGTGAAATTAATTTAAGAATGACTCAGTAAGCTGAAAATGTTGTGTAATACTAAGAACATTAAAATAAAAACAACCAAAATAAAAATAAACTTTAATTAATGAAATCAATTTAAGAATGCTACAGTAAGCTGAAAATATTGTGTAACGCTAAGAATTAAGAATATTAAAACATATGGAGAAAAGTATAAAACTCTATGCATTTATTATGCATTTAATCCAAAAACTTCAATATGTGCGCCAGCCGAAGCTTCGGCCGAAGCTTCGGTATTCGGCGCTTCGGCCGAATGCCGCTTCGTTCCATCTCTAAAAAGAATATAGTAAAATATTTCATTAGCTAAAACTTTCAAAATCTAAGGTATATAAGGATGAATCCTAGTTTAAGGTCCGGCGATAAATTATTAAGTCTGGCAACCGTTTGATTTATGGTTTCTAATTTAGGCAGGGATTCAAGTGAAACAGCACTGCGATCGCTTCGAATGCAATCGCTACTGGAAGTGAATTACATTATCATCAGCTTAACTTGGCACTGACGTCACTACGAGCGGAGCCAATAAGAGCTCACAAGCAGTCGGCCATCTCCTCTTATTCGCCAAGTAGGCTGTGACGTTTTATCTAGCTCGTTTTTCATAGGCAAACGTCACGATGAACGTTCTAATGTAATTCATTTCCAGTATCAAGAAACGTTCTAATGTAATTAATTTCCAGTAGCGATTGCAGTTTGCGATAGCCTGTTTCACTTGAATTCCTGCCTTAGATTCATGGTTTTCTGGCAAACCATTTATTAATTCTGCCCACAGTCTGAAAAAATCGCCAAACCCGGACCCTAAAGTAGGAATTTACCGTATATAAAAATAGTAAATTTACCTTTTCCTTATAAGATCAATAGAACGTGTTTAAGATAAAGTGATAAACAGACTAGAAAAACTCATCCGTATTTAAAGAGGAATATTTTCGCCAAACGGAAGAGACTCATCCGCTTTTTTCCAGAAACACACTCAAAGACTGAATGGCAGAAGAAGATAGACTACGTCACAGGTTATATGCACAATGATCATCGAAGCTTTTTTATCGCTCCAGAATCTCCAAACTGTTAAGAAGTGTTTGTCTTCATTGTTGCTATCGAATTGTTTATCGGAAAGTTCTGAAATTGACAGTTGCTGCCAACGAGATTGACAGTCTTGACAGGTGTTCCCGAGCCAGATTTCGGGAATAATGTTCATCTGAGAACTCTGGATCTGATACTGATTGCGGAATTCGATGTTCGATGGAACTAAAGAGTTCATATCGAGTGGTTGATAAGCAAGTTTTGAATAAACAAATTTGATTTACTAACAATTCTAACAATTACTCTTAAAAAGGGAAATCAACAACATATCACTATGAAGTTTATGTACTTATCTAACAATAGAGTGCCATTGATAAAAATGTTACAATTTCAGATGAACCTTTCTTAATATTCATTGTAAATTAAAGAGTCTTACTCAATCTGAACTTTGAACACAATTTAAACCCGGAAAATACCAATAGTTTTATAGCATGCTTACGGTAACTTTGACGTAACACGCTGTGCAGCGGGAGTGGGTCGAAGTGAAACTGCGGGACAAGTATGGTAAAAGATTAACGCCGTTTTCAGAGCCTCCGATCGAGCAATATTTTAACCACATATGTCATCTTTTCTCTACTAATAATAAAGCTGAAGGTGGGTCTGTCTTTCTTTCCTTCCTTCCTTCTTTATTTCTTTCTGTCTGTCTGTTACTCACGTAGCGCCAAAACTGTTTGGTCGATTTTCATAAATTTGGCATAAAATTAGTTTGTAGCATGGGTGTGTACTACGAAACGTTTTTTCGAAAATTCTATTTCGTTCTTTTTCTATTCTAATTCTCAATTTTCATACAAATTCGATAAAATAGGACAGAAATATTTCATACACATTTTCAAGTTTTATGTCATTCGAAAGCTTAAAATTTTCTGCTAAAAATGATATCAAATAGAAGTTTCTATAAGCATTAGAAGAGCTGTAATAATTGTTTTTAGAATCCCGGAAATTCAAGACTTACCTTGAGCAAAGCAAGCCAAACGATTCTAAAATGATTAAGCTCGAGAATAAAATTTGAAAATAAAATGAAATGAATGATTTTATCAACGGAAATTAACTTTTCAATGTTGTTACCATGGTTACGTTTTTATGCCTTTTTTTGTTTCGTTCTTTTTTCTTTAATAATTTGCAAAATATATTTGTTTTTGTAGCCTTCAAAACTCCTAGCCTTATCAAAATGAGTTTTTTAACTGATGGAAAAAATCGTCTGTTTTTATTTTCTCAGTTTCTAAGGCAGGGATTCAAGTGAAACAGGCCATCGCAAATTACAATCGCTACTGGAAATGAATTACATTAGAACGTTTCTTAATAAATACATCGTGACGTCAGCGTGACGTTTGCCTATGAAAAACGAGCTAGATAAAACGTCACAGCCTACTTGGCGAATAAGAGGAGATCGCTGAGTGCTTGTGAGCTCTTATTGGCTCCACCCGTAGTGACGTCATGCCAAGTTAAGTTGATGATAATGTAATTCACTTCCAGTAGCGATTGCAATTCGAAGCGATTGCAGTGCTGTTTTACTTTGAATCCCTGCCTAAGGAATTAAAACTCGGTAAATTATAAAAATATCGTATAAATTGCGATATTGCAACGTTCTTTTCTAAAATGCTTCATTTCGGAAAATGCATTCAAGTATTTTTAGAGCTAGAAAAGAAAACTTCCTTCTTCTTTTAAACTTTGGTAAGATTTCTGTTGGTTTCTGTAAGCAACAAAATTATTTTTATTTTCTTTTTTGGCTTATGTTTATATCATACTTTTAAGGAATTATAGTTGAATTATAACTAAAATAGAGTATTCTTTCTGCTATATCAATTATTTAACAAAGGACCTTTTAATTTTATATCACGGGCAAAGGCGTGCTGGTACCGCTAGTTAAACATATAGTTGATTAGAGCCATCCAGAGCCAAACCTCCTTTCCCCCATAACATTAATAAGACTTACATTACTCCAAATTCTACCGGGCCACGCAAAGGCCGAGCTCTTAGTTTCCAACTAGGCTGCGGTGGCCTTTCGTTGATTTCAATAAAAAAGTAAACAGCTTCTTAAGATCAAGGTATGTAATAATACAAATAATTTTCGAAATTTAATACGCATATTGTAACATTTTGAGGTTTATCGAAAATAACTTATGTAATTAACAATGATAAAACTTTCTTAATTAACGCTTTAAAAATTTGTTGAGATCTACTGATGTCCAGAGTAGTATTAAATCAGTTAATATTAAGCCTGTTTTGATTTAAAATGTCTAATACAATTTGTCAAGCGCACGTAGTGCAAAGTGAAAAGAGCGAAGTGAAATAGCTCACATATATGCTCATATTAAAATTTAACTATGCTCACATTAAATATAAATAAATGAAGGGTGGCCCACTTACCCCTTTCTAGGGGGTAAGTGGGTCCCCCACGTCATTTTTTAAAGAATAAGATAGTTAAAAATATTTAAAGCATTTTTTAAGGAAATAATGCTGAACTTGTGTTTATTAATAATGTCTAAGATAAAATAAGTCAGCATGTTTTGCTTTAAAAATGTTGCATAAGGCTTTAAAAACGAACTGTTCTAAAAAGGGGGCTTACTTACCCTAACCAACCTTATAGCACTTTCTGTGATCTAACTTGCTATCAATAAAAATTTTATGTGTATCAAGGTCTTTCAACTTATATCTACGTATTAGCCGCAACTGTGCACTTCCGTCCATTTATTTGTCATAATTGATAAATTTCACACCATTTTAACTCATCTGCATACGATAATAACTGCAGAAGCATTTATTAACAGAAAACTTTTTTAATTTCTTAATTTTTTACTGCTAAAAAAATTATAATATTTTTTGACTATTATAGTCGGAAAATAATAGAATCCATTTTAATCGGAAATTTCCACATCGCAATTCATTTACTTATTTAATTATTTTCTTTAGCTCATCCCCTCCGTCAATTTTCGCAATTATGTTAAATTTGACTGTAAATGTACTTCACTGCAGAAAGACTCTAACTGCAAAAAAACTATTTACAGGAAACTTCTTAAAAGTTCTATTTGGAGCATTATATAAATTACAGTATTTTTTGGCCGTATAGTAGCACTTTTCAGAAATCTGTCACGCGACAAAATGGAGCATTTAAACGCTAGTAAATATTTTTGCAGAAGTATTGTTATGGGTTTACTGATCTCTATTATGTTTTTTAAATTATAAATTTCACTCTACATCTACTATCATTTCACTACAGAATAGAGATGCGACATTGGTGTAGATGTTTCGGAAACATCAATGTTTTGAGTGCGATGTTTTTTCGATGTCGACGTTTTATATTTCAGCAAAAAAGATTCGTTAAAATACGCGATAATTATATTAGCTCAAACATTTATATTGCTAAACAGTAGTAGCAATATTTATCTTATTGGGTAAAGTTTTCTATGATTGCTATCGATGTTTCTTAAACATGGATAATTTGACTTCGCCGTCTTTTTTTTTTTTTCCTTCTGATATCGAAGTTTTACATCTCAGTAAGAAAATTTC
>JAXGGA010008141.1:0-58534 GCA_038373865.1 Uloborus plumipes
CTACAATGAAATTATTTTAGTTCTTAAAAAAAACAAAAAAGAAAAAGAAAATAGTTTTTACTTGTGTTTGTCTTGTGGTAAAATTTAAAATTGTCTAAATATAATTGCAATTTGATAGACTTAGTTTTTAAAAAATTTTTAGGCTGCTGCAATGTTGAAAATTCAAGTGAAGCATGTCAAGTTTGATCCTAACACCACCAAAGTGAACATCAGGGCTATGAAAAAAGCCATCGATAGTAATACTTGTATGGTAAGCATTTATTAATTATTTCCCTTGGACAGAACTGATTATTATTCATTTTATTTAGTCAAACTGATCTATCTTGAATTTCATGAAAAGGAAGAAAAATTTGAGACAAGGAGATTTTGCTGAAGTTATGTGCTATTGGACGTATGCATGTATATTATAATTGGGCTTGACTGTATTAATAAAAAATATTTCTAAAAATAGTCTTTTATTTCTGCAGCTTGTTGGATCAGCACCTGCTTTTCCTCATGGAAGTATTGATTGTATAGAAGAAATTGGGAAAGTATGTATTATAAATATTGTAATTTTAACTTTATAATGCTTGACAGTTTTGGTGTTTGTTTGGACTGTTTTTAGGCTTCCAAATCAGATTCTTTGCAATTACTACTAATACTAGAATAGGCTCAAAAAAAATTGCTAATACAGTACTGAACCTTTTATCCGGGAACCAAAATACCGGGAAACCCGAAAACCGGCAACATTTTGCCGATTTATCCGCCACTTTTGAAAATACGCATTTTCGGCAATTTCTAAAAAATGAAGAGCTTTTTTTTTGTTCTTTTGAAATACCTAAATGAATATGAACAGTTTCTTCATACCATATAAGTGGCATATAGCTCAGAAATTTTCAATATTGTAATATCTATAAGCACTTCTGGATCGTTTTCTCTTCAGATTTTGAGATGCATTACTATTTGTTATAGTAACTTGGGTTTTATAAACAATTGGCAAATATCGCTTCGTAGCGATCTAGAAAACCGTGAAATTCAGTTATCCGGGATAGCTGTGGTCCCAAACATCCCGGATAATTGGTTCTCTACTGTATACATATGTACGAATCTATTCGTTTAAACTTTTAACAATTACTTTGCAATAGGTTGTACAAAATTTTCAATTTTTTGATGGTTGGGTTGCATGAGTTGATGGTGAAAGACAGAATTAGTATTGATGTGAATAAACATATGTATCTATGTATAATACATATTTAAGTTTATTGATGACTTATTTTATTTTTGTTTTAAGAGAATTAATTGGATTGCATAAGTTCTTAACTGAAACCAACCTTGAGTATTATTGCTTACATGAACTGCCTATATTTAAAAATTTCTTCTAGATATGAAGAACTTAACGGTTCTTTTGAGTGATTGACTCTAATACAATTCAATTTGTGTAGAAGTTGCTTTACCAAAATTCTAAAGCACTTGTAGTTTTGTAGATTTTTTTTTGTTCTTAAATTGCTTTAAATATTTTACAGAGAATAATTTAAAAACTATGAAGCGTTTACTTTAAAAGAAATGCTGTTATTTAAATATTGTTTTAACTTATAAAAACTTTAAAAAGCAAGATAAAAATACAGGTATAAAAGGAAAATTAGCAGTTGCATACTATGCACACCAGCATTCCTGCCACATGCATGGCTTTTTTAGTTGATGACTGGAGTTTTAAAAGAAAAGACAGCCATCATAATTAAAAATTCTTTAAAAAGTGTTTCAATAGCTTTATTATTGATGAATTACAGCATTAAAACAATAATTTATATGTTTCATTAGCTGGGTTGTCAGAATGGAATCCCAGTCCATGTGGATGCTTGTCTTGGAGGATTTTTGATACCTTTTATGGAAGAGGCAGGACATTCTGTACCTCCTTTTGATTTTAGACTGCCTGGAGTTACTAGCATCTCTGTTGACACTCACAAGGTAAAGATAATTTATTATTCTTGAATGAAACCATATATATTAACTATTTTATTATTTTGATCAAGTCTTACTATCTTGAAAATTTTAAAGTGGGTAGATACACTTTGTAGCAAAACATTTAACACACTAAGAAGGAATTGTCTGAATGGAACAAAATTTTGTATACACGAGAACAGCACTGATGTTAAAAAGTGATTTCAATTTTCAAGTAATGATTTTTCACTGGGAAAAGCCCCCCCCCCCCCCCCCCAAAATGGATGTTTTAGCACCTTTTTAAGTCCTCTCTAGCATGAATGTACAAGGTGAAATGGGGGAAAAATTGAGGCATGAGAGTCTTGTACAATATCTTACCCTATAAAGCTGCCCGCAAAGATAAATTTGCTTTCATAGAGTGCAATGCTGTTGAATGAAAGCAAAAAATTCAGTATTTCTCTGCTGTCTTTCAAATTGAAAATTTATACTTAAAATTGGAGACAAATTATGGATCTGTTTTCAAATTGCTCTAATTCGCATGCTAACTTTTGTTGAATTTTCTTTTGTCCATAAACTCACCTACCTTTGTTGCATTGAAAAAAAGTTTATTGTAATCCCAAAACCTATGTCTATCATCATTTGCAAAGTTTTTGCTCTTATAATATTGTTTGCATTATTGACAAGCTATAATTTACTGTATGGATCATTTAAGTATTTAATTTTAATTTATTAAAATTGTTTTTTAACTAATTATTTTGATTAGTTTTCATTTTTCATTATTTTTTAACATTGCAACTGCTTCTGTGTTTGAATTAAAGTTTTTTGAATGGTCTACAAAGTATTTTATGTTAATATTTAAGTTTTAAGTATTAAAGTTCTGATTCTATATAGTCTATCTTGCAATGAACTGAAATTAATTGTGCTGTTTTTTTATTTTTACTTAAAGTCTGAGAACTTTTATTTTAGCCTTATCTAATTCAGTAATGTTTGCTTTAGTATGCATATGCACCCAAAGGCTCATCTGTTATCTTGTATAGAGAAAAGATTCATCGTCATTACCAGTTTTCTGTCCAACCAGATTGGCCCGGTGGCATTTATGGTACTCCAAATCTTGGAGGTAAATACTTAAAAATTTTACTCCCCGTTCCCCAAATAATGCATTACACTTTAAAGTTTGATTTTTATAAACCAACCAATAATGTGCTGTCTCCTCCTACTTTTAGAACTGCAGTTTGATTGACCCTGTTTAACTTATATATTATTTTTACATGTTGGGATTTTACGATTTTACAGTTTTTAATTTTGCTTTTTGAGTTTTGAATTTAATATTTTTACATTTTGCTTTTTGAGTTTTGAATTTAATATTTTTACATTTTGCCTTTTGCATTTTATGTTTTTAACCGACTTCAACAAAGGAGGAGGTTATACAATTCGTCGGAGAATTTTTTTTTTTTTTTTTTTTTGTATGTTATAAGATTACTTGAAGATGCCTGGACAGATTTCAAAAATTCTTTTTTTGTTAGAAAGGTCTTTCTTTCCGATTGGTCCCATCCTCTCGTGGTCCGGGTTCGATAACGGGAACCTACAGAAATCCTTCAAAAAAGAAATCGGGATCACAGTAATCGTAATAATGATCATTTTGAATGCAAGGCTTCTCTGGATTGCATAATGAAATTCATTTCTATGGTCTTTTTGAAATTTTTAAACCGAGAATCTTTCTATGTCCTGCTTTTTCCTTCTGAACTCCAACGAACTGAAAGTCGTATCAGGTACTAATTGATTCGTAATTTTTCAGGCTTTATTAGTCTTAATTTACGTAAGGTTTGATAAAGGAATTCTGAAGAAAATGAGGAAAATCTTCAAATTTTTGCTCAAATTTAAAGTGATTTGTCCTAAATGATTAAATATGAAATCCATTGTTACAAAACGTGATTGATATGAAACAGTAATAGTAATGATAATGAGAATTTTGAATGAAGGCTTAACTGAAGCAAACATGAAACTCATTTGCGGGCCCACGTGTGTAATACGTCATAAAATCTTATGAAACGCGAGAATCTAGCGTTGTTTTGAAGTATAAATTAGTTGAAAAGCCGTTAATATTTAGCCTTTGATTAAACTAGTACACAAATAAATACCAGAGAATAATAAGGATTATTTTTTAGTGTCAATCGTTTCAAATTTTAGACGCGTTGATACTTTCTTTCTTTTTTTTCCTTACATAGTTTATTTTATGAAGCAGTTACTTAAGAAAATTAGGCAAAGTTTTGTAATGGAGAAACATTACCTTATTTCATATGTACATTTGCACTAAAAAGAATAAAATAAAAATATTTTTGAAACAAAAAAATTGAACCGACTTCGGAACTGCACTCGGCAAGTGCTCTAAAAAATAAAAAAATAATTTTATTCTTTGAACACCATCGATACTACATTCAAACATAAGTTTTGAAGTCGGTGCAAAAACTATAGGTGAAATGATGTTTAACTACATTTTGCCAACATTTTTCAGAGAAACCATTGAACATTAAGAGCTGAATATTTGCACCATTGCATAAATATATGGTTGTCAATGTAGTGTGTGCGAATGCGATTAAAGAACCTGGATTCATTGCAATTTAAATATATAGTTAAATTATAGTTTCGTATGATTCTATTTAGTGTTTTTGCGCCGACTTCAAAACTTATGTTTGAATGTAGTATCGATGGTGTTCAAAGAATAAAATTATTTTTTGCTTTTAAGAGCACTTGCCGAGTGAAGTTCCGAAGTCGGTTCAATTTTAATTTTCAAAAATATTTTTAGTACATGTTATCTTTTTACATTTTGCCTTTTGCATTTTATGTTTTTACATGTTATCTTTTTCCATTTTGCCTTTTGCATTTTATGTTTTTACATGTTATCTTTTTACATTTTACCTTTTTACGTTTGACTTTTTTACATTATATCTTGTTACCATTTACCTTAATGTATTTTTTACTCTTTACTTATAATATATCTCTCTCCATGAGTATGTGTTGAGTGTGTGTATGTGCATATGCGGACTTACGGAGGTGCCAGGGGGTGCCCCGCACCCCCCAACATTTTGCTTAAATTTTGAAAAAAATAAATTTAGCGTATTTCATCTGGAAACAGTTTGGAAAATAAGTTATATTTTTTCATTGCTACAATTCAACTTAATTCACTAGAAAGAAAACCCAAAAATACAACATATTATGTACTTCAGAGCAAGCACGTATCTAGAACTTTGTTTAGGGGGGGGGGTCCAAGGTCACGAAAGATAAATCAGAAGTATTAATTGTTTGTTACATTAACACTAATTCAATTAAAACTATAATAATTATTAATATATAATGTTTAACTTAAAATGTAATTAATTAATTAAAATTGATAACGAAATTAAGTATAATTAATTAAAAAATTGCAGTAGTAAATTAATTTTTGGCAATTTATAACAGTCATCCATGCAAAAATTCTAAATGTGAAGAAAAAAAATTCATCACATCTCATTTCATTCGCTGAAACATTTATGTTCATGCTTCGAAAAAGAGTGTTATATAATTCCTTCGAAGAAAAATTTCACAATAAAAGAAAATCAGAAGACAAATACTTTTCCAGGAATTATTAGGAAAAAATTGATAATACTTCAATAACATATATTCTTCAGTGATATATTTCATCCGGCTTCAGTAATACACTGAAGTGACAAAAGTCATGGGATACCTCTTAATATCGTGTCGGCCCTCCTTTTGCTCGGCGAAGTGCAACAACTCGACGTGGCATGGACTCAATAAGTCGTTGGAAGTCTTCTGCAGGAATATTGAGCCATGCTGTCTCGATAGACGTCCATAATTGTGAAAGCGTTGATGGGGCAGTATTTTGGGCACGAACAGACCTCTCGATGGTGTCCCATAAATGCTCAATGGGATTCATGTCGGGCGATCTAGGTGGCCAAATCATACGTTGGAATTGTCCAGAATTTTCTTCAAACCAATTGCGAACAGTTGTGGCCCGGTGACATGGCGCATTGTCATCCATAAAAATCCCATTGTTGTTTGGGTACATGAAGTCCATGAATGGCTGCAAGTGATCTCCAAGTAGCTGCACATAAGCATTTCCAGTCAATGTTCGGTCCAGTCGCACTAGAGGACCAAGTCCATGCCATGAAAAAACAGCCCACACCATTACGGAGCCACCACCAGCTTGAACAGTGCCTTGCTGACAGTTTGGGTCCATGGCTTCGTGGGGTCTGCGCCACACTCGAACCCTACCATCGGCTCTTACCAGCTGAAATCGTGACTCATCGGACCAGGCCACGGTTTTCCATTCATCTAGGGACCAACCGATATGCTCACGTGCCCACGAGAGTCGCTGCAAGCGATGTCGTTCTGTCAGTAAAGGCACTCGAGTCGGTCTTCTGCTGGAATAGCCCAAGAAATCCAAATTTCTCCGCACAGTTCTAGCAGACACGTCCATTGTACGTCCCACATTGATTTCTACGGTGATTTGACGCAGTGTTGCTTGTCTGTTAGAATTTACGACTCTTTGCAGACGTCGCCGGTCTCGATCTTTAAGTGCAGGCGGTCGACCACTGCGCTGTCCATGGTGGGATGTTATGCCTGAAATTTCATACTCTCGGCACACTCTTGACACAGTGGATCTGGGAATGTTGAATTCTCTAACGATTTCCGAAATGGCATGACCCATGCGTCTAGCTCCAACTAACATTCCGCGTTCAAAGTCTGTTAATTCACGTCGTGTGGTCATCATCACGTTAAAACCTCTTCACATGAATAACTTGAACAGAAATGAAAGCTCTGTAAAAGCACTGCGCATTTATACCTGTTCTATGCGATGCTACTGCCATCTGAAAATTTGCATATTGCTATCCCATGACTTTTGTCACTTCAGTGTATATTAAAAAAAAAAATGTTTTTATTTATGTTCATTTTATTCCCCCCCCCCTCCCCACCTAACTGAATCACTATCTTTTGAATCGAATGCATAGCTGTATGAATTCTATTATAATGTAATTCTAAACCCTTGTTCGATTTGAACAAGACTTCATACAAGATTCAACTTTGCTCTGGACGATAACATTTGCAAGTTTTTACTTTCAAACATTGAATTAATTTTCTTTATTTAAGTTTATAAAATTCCTTCGACAATACAAAATAGAATTTCCAAACTTACCCATTTTCTAATTTTTTCATTTAAAAGTTTGAACAAACACAGTTTAACTGGAGAAATTATTGACCACTTTCGAAGCAGAATCCGAAATTTTGAAAAAAAATGGTGGGAGAAAAAAGACTGCTTATATAATCAGGGGTCTGGCCAGAGGAAATTCGGGTCCGTTAACGGACCCTTCACAAAAATACGATCAAGCAAAACGGACCCTTCACAAAAATACTATCGAGCAAAACGGACCCTTCACAAAAATACGATCAAGCGAAACGGACTCTTCACAAAGTGATGATCAAACAAACGTACATTTCACACATTATTCATTCAAAAAGCAAATCTGAAATCAAAATAATGCATAGCATATTTCTGTGTAAAAGCCCATAACTTTTGGACCTTTTCTGTCGGCACTTCCTGCCTGCCCTGCGATGCTCGGGCAAGCAAAAAATCTTTAGTGTAAAATGTAGCACTTTTGTTGGTTTCTTTTAAAGAAATTAACAACTTAAAAAAGATAGTTGTTTTGCTTTAATGGTTCTGCTTGTTTGTTTTATCATATGCAAATCAAAGCGGCTTGCTGCGATGTTGCTGTTATGGATTTCTCTGGAAGTGCAGAGTAAGGATTTTTCTCCCTCGATGGATGGACTTAAACATAAAGGAAATAATGATAATAGCAATTATCGGCGGAATGAACTTGGAACTACAAACAGATAGCTAGGGTTGGAGAAAAAATGGGATTGCTTCTGGGTAGAGCGATCAGCTATTTAAAATTAAAATTATCTCCATCTGACATTTTTGATGCGATGTTTTGACCTTATTTTGGCAGATTTTTTTTTTTTTTATTTCATTTATTTATTTTTTTTTAATGCTTACAAGGGTGGTGTTTTGGTTATATTCAGGAATTAATGTATTTTGCGTCTGTTAATATTGGAAGTCTGGTATTTTTTGTTTTGCTATGTTTCCCTACCGTATTTTTTCCTCCGATATTTTGGCGAATATGTCGGTGATTATTAATGACATTTATCATATAAACCTGATGAAATGTAGCTCTAAAATTTTTGACTTTAATAAATTATTAAAAACCGTTTTTATATTTCTGATGCTTTCATTTTGAAAAAAAGCGATCTCTGCATCCGATATGAAAATCGAATTTTACTTACTTT
This sequence comes from Uloborus plumipes, assembly GCA_038373865.1. Lineage (NCBI taxonomy): Eukaryota > Metazoa > Arthropoda > Arachnida > Araneae > Uloboridae > Uloborus > Uloborus plumipes. Next base: position 8,257 of record JAXGGA010008141.1, read on the forward strand.
TCAAGCTAATTACTCTTTATTAGGAGGCAAATAATTGAAAATTTGCTTTATTTTTTGCTCAGATCACTATTTTAAATTATTTAAAGCAAAATTAACTGTTCTTTTATGAGTCTAAACGATCGTTCCATTTTATTTTTGCATTAATTGTATTAACAGACATCAATAATATGTTTACCATCGACCTTTTAAATGCAATGAGGAATCTGCATGAGTCGGGTAATCGCGAACTGTTGATTAATTTCAATAGTCTATTACTTCAAACCCCCAAATATCAACTCGGTTTTTAAAAATCTGCTCAGGATTTTGCAAAATTACAGCTTAAAATCGGCTAAAAACGAAACTAAGTTCACGTGACACAAAAAGGGGAGGAGCTTGCTTCGACGTCAAGGTTCACTTTGAGTTGCGCTACGGCGAAACTGGTTGCGGTAGAAACGAGGGGGATAGGCGAAAACGACAGGGGAGACCTTGTTGCTTACTGCTGTTTATTAAAAACGAAGGGGCTCTTATTATAATCTTTGGGAGAATATTCAGGGGGAAAGAGAGATGTATATCCTCCTGAATGTACCATTTCGATGCCAGAAATTCCGACGTCAAGATCGGACATTCAATTGTACATCACTTTATTCACAAGTAAATGACTTCGAAGTAAAATTGTTTCCTTAATAAAATGAACACCGAGAGCTTCTCGAGCGCCTAAAAATATCATGGGCGTGGGGGATATTGGGATAACTACACGAAATTACAGAAAGAGTGTTGAATTCAGATAGCAATAAATGCTTTTAATGCAAAAGTTGAAGCAGAACAAAATGGAATAAATCAATACATGAAAATAAAACATTAACAAACAAGCAATGATAACAATAACCTGTTCACGATTATCCTTCGGGAAAATAAAATCAGTTCAGTTCGGAGTTTTTTTTTAAATTTAATTATTATTTTTTTAATTTTAAAGGAGTGATCTAGAGTATCTCCCATTTTAATAATTTTTAGTTCAACGTAATGAAAGATTCATCCAAAGAAAACACTTTTTAATGAAAAAAGGTGTAAATATGCATACCGGTAAATGGATAAAATGAAAACCGGTCCTGTATGATTAATATACTGTTAAATAAAGTACTGTAAAATATTTTTCACAATAGAACAGTGAAGAACACAAACAGTTTTCAATTTACTTTTATTTTTATTTATTTTTTTATCGCTCTTGCACCATTCTTGTCTTCTCCTTTTGTGCATTAAAAAAAAATTGAATTTGGTGTGTTAAATGTTGAAGATTTGCAACAAGATTCAACAAAATAATGGCAGTTCGTACTTGGAGCCATCTTGAGAATGCTACCGATCTTATTTTGCAAGGGTCTCCAAACTATGGCCCGCGAGTATCTAAAATCTGGCCCGCAGCTTTGGGCCAGATTTTAGATGCATACATGAGCTAAGTCTATTGGTAGGTATAATTTAATCTACTGTAAGAATTCATTGTGTATTTATATTTTGAGAGTTGCTAATATCACATATTACGATAAAGGCAATATCAATCGTTAAATCATGAATTGACATCAAGTAGTTTAGCTTCTGTATTCTGTCTTAATCTAACCTTGAAAAATTTCATTGTAATTTTTTGTGATTTGTTTCTTTAGAAATTAAGTGTGTTCATTTAATAAAAATAAAAGTAAAAAATATTGATATATCATAGTAAGAAAAAGACATTAGGGAAAATTTCTAAGTCCATAAAATATTTAATAAGGTTATACAAAATGTTTCTAACAGGTAATAAATGTAATTTTTTTCATAAATAATGATTAATGATGATTAAGTAGGAAATTTTTAATGTTATAGAGTAGGTAGCTTCGGAAATAAACCAATTTGGAATAATTTTTTAAGTGACTCTGATTATTTTAGTTTTTCACCCCAGTGTTTAATGAATGTTAGTTATGATGGTCTAAGAAAAATTCTACATTCTATGAATGGAAACTGAAGAGTAATATAAAACTTGAAGCTTGTTTTTAAATTGTAGGAATGCCTCAACGCTTATTTGAAAGTGCAGTTCATAGGCGGCTGGTGCACCAAAAAAGTGGGGGTCAAAAGAAACGTTTGCGTGGGAGGAGGCAGCTCCCTGAAGTCTTTTTTTAAAGAATTTTGTTACATAGATTTTAACACTAATGATTAAATGACCAATTTAAAAAGTGGCCTTAAAAGTTAAGACGGATGGCCACCTTTGACGTACGCCTTCCGATTCTAAGTTCCACCCTTATGAAATAGCCTGAAAAGAAGTCCATTTTTTAGAATTTGCAGTTTTTACTTCCGTAAAATAAATCAATCCACTGAGCAAAAAAAGAATTTCAATCGATCATTAGTTTTTTACTCTGAAAAAGTGAGGGGGAAGGGCCCTTTTCCTTTTGTAAGTGAGGGGAAATCCCCCCCCCCCCGTGTCCCCCTGTACGAGCCGCCCTATGGTGCATCAGTTATTACATATATTTCAACTATTTCTAATACAAAAAATGTACCTGATTCTGAATTACGATGTGTATGATGAGCGTGTCCCCCCCGTGTCCCCCTGTACGAGCCGCCCTATGGTGCATCAGTTATTACATATATTTCAACTATTTCTAATACAAAAAATGTACCTGATTCTGAATTACGATGTGTATGATGAGCGATATATCCATTTAGGAGGGGAGAAGGGGGGTGGACTGGCCGCGAGCCTTGGGTAATTTTCAAAAGTGGCCCGTGGGCAAAACGTTTGGAGACCCCGGTTCTATTGGGAGCTTACGAGCGAGCGCCCAGGGTGAGAAGGAGTAAAGTGAATTGTGACATCATCAGCCGGGCATCAGCGGAGATGGGGAAAATAGGGGGCGGGGCTTATCTGGCGGCTTTAAGAATTAATTACAAAATAACTAATCGTCCGATTGAACTGAAATAGGTGTCTATCGTCATGAAATGATCTGAACTTTCATTTAAAAAAATAAAAAAAAATGCATGCAGATTCCTCATTGTAAAAAAAATTCACCAAAAAAAAATCTTTTATATTCCGTTTTTATTCTTTTGATGTCACTTGAATGATCACTTTGAAAACTGCAATCTCTTTGCATCCGCTACAGAAATCGGACTTTTCGCATTTTTGATGTTTAATACGCTTTTTTAAGAGGAAAATAAATGAAATTAATTTTTATTTTTTATTAAATTCAAGAAAAAAAAAATTTTTTCTGCAATTTTTTTTTTTCAAAATTGTTTGATTTTTACAAAATTATTTGATTTTTCACAAAATTATTTAGTTTTTCACAAAAAACGCACGCTGTGAAAAATCCTGGACAGACCCCTGATAATAATATATAGATATAATTGATTATGCCCGCTAATTAAAATCATAAAATTATGTAAATTAGTCGAACACAAGGTCTAAAAAATTACGAATTTATCGATATCACGTTCAATGATCATTTCACTGGGGTTCGGGAGTAGTTATGCTGACATACATACATAAATAGATACAATCTACGTACATGGTTTTATAGTAATATAAAATCGTCAAATTTTTAAAAAAAATCTCTAAATTTTCTGCACAGGTTTTACTTTGCAGTAGATCTAATTTTCCCGTAAATGACGCTGATTTGACGCAAATTCGTCATTTTCGCTGGAAAATTTGATTCTTTAACAAATTTCTACATGAAATCTGTAGAAATTTTGCAGATTTCTGTGAAATTTCTTCATTAATTTGAATATACTGCAGAAAATTTGCAGAACTACATTTGGAGGTTCTCTCGTTCTGACCTTAAATACGTCCTTGCTTCAGAGGTTTTCAAAGTCCGGACTTCAACAGACCCCCTCCTGAGAATTACTAACTTTACGCTCCGTGCGCCAAGAAAAAAGCTTGATTGAAAAACTAATATTTTTTTTGATTGCCCGGGAATGCCGGATGGGGGGGGGGGGAATCTCGGTTTGTTGCACCCCCAGAATTCACAGCATAAGTCCGCCTATGTGCATGTGCATGCACACTCGAGTCAATGAACTTTGTTCAAGAGCTTCTGCTAGAAACAAAAAGTAATGTGCTGTCTCTAAGGGTTGTGTAAAAAGGAAGAAATGCTGAAGGCTCTAAACATCTTAAAATTATTGAGCTATAAGAAAATTTTCACTGAAAAGATGTGTACTGTTATTACTTTGATTTATCATGAAACCATAATTCTTTTTAAAAATATGAGATACTAACAAAGTGAACCTGAACAAAAAACTTGATTTCATTCTTGTGAATTTGAATTTATCTATAGATGTAATAGATACAGTAACATAATTTTTTAAGGCATATAAGTTTTCCTTTCGAGACGGGCGGTACAACTGTTGAACCTCAGATTTTTTTTCCTCTGAAGACGGGAAGGTGCAACAGCAAGCACTTAGGTTTTATGACTTTGCGGTTCAAATACGAAGCCGTAATCCCGCAGTAAAGGGGTATGAAATCTTGGAAAAATCCACCGCTCCAAAGGGTAGAAGCGAAGATTTCAACCCAGTCCTCAAAGGAAAAAAGACTCGCGGAACAGCATGTATACCACCTAGTTCTTAAAGGTTAAATTTTGAAAAACATCTCAATTTAGTTTAATATTTTTATAGCTTTTTTTCTGTTCGAAAATGTGATATTTTGTGTTGTATTTTCTTACATTTATCATTTGCTACTATGTTTCAGGAAGTCGCTCAGGTGGAGTCATAGCAACATGCTGGTCTGCTCTCTTATTTCATGGCAAAGAGGCATATGTTGAGTGTACTAGAAAAATAATTGATGTCACAAAGTACATTGAAGATGGGTAAGATTATTTAGTGTGTTTCTTTGTTGTACAATCTCAAATCCCTCGCCCTAAAGTACACTGATGTCTAAAATAGAATTTCTGTTATGAAAAATGAAAGTTACAGATGAAAATGAGTAAAAAACTTGCCATGGTATTCACAATAAGAATTAATATTATAAATTCAGTTAACTTTCACTTTCGAAAATTCATTTTTATGTTTAGCTTAATGAATATCAATGTGAACTAATGGTCCAAAAAGTACATTTGTTTTTGAATTGTACTTTGTAATATAATCATACGCCTACTCTTTGCTTTACGATTTTCCAGCACATTTCTCACACTAGATTTAGGCGTTTTTGGCCAAACATTACTCCTTTATGATTCAAATACAATTTATATTGTGATTTAATTGTGCATAAGTTTCTGTAATAAGTTTCAGTTTTTCATAATTTAATAATTTTTTATTACTTTGTCTTATAATGCACATAAACTTTGCTGCTGTTTACTAATATTTTTGAAAATTGTAGTGGAAAATACACAGTTCACAGTTCAGGCAGCAAATGAAAATAATTAAAAAAATTTCGAAGAAGACCATCACATAACTGTCATAAATATGTCAATATAATGGAAAACAAAAATATTTTTGGAAAAAAATAGAACTGATTTTCAGTTGGAAATTGCTCGAAAAAGTAAAAAAAAAAAGATTTATTCTTTAAGAACCATCAACACTACTTTCAAATAAAAGTCTTGAAGTCGGCGCAAAAACAATAGATAGAATCATAAGGAACTACACTTTAATTAGAAATACACATTCTAATGAATTCTACATTCTATAGAAGTTTGGTAAGACCTCACTTAGAGTATACTGTTCAGTTTTGGTCTCTTTATCTTAAGAAAGATATTAATTTATTGGAAAGGGTACAAAGGAGGGCTACAAGGTTAGTAAATGGATTTTCTAATTTAGACTATGATTCCAGACTTAGAATGCTTAACATGTATAATCTTGAGCAAAGGAGAACCATCGGGGACACAATTCAGTTGTTTAAATTTATAAAAATGAAAGATGTTATAGGGTTAAATTTTTGCACAGAAAGCAGGACAAGGGGTCATTGTTATAAGCTGTTTAAATCTCAGGCTAACCTGGAAATTCGGAAAAATTACTATTTTAGCAAAGTAGTGGGAACTTGGAATAGTTTACCGGAAGAGGCGGTAAGGAGCAAGGGAGTAGATAGTTTTAAGAAGGCCGTTGATCTTCATTGGGGTCTATAAGTTGACTAGGACCAGCCTTGTTGGGCCTAGAGCCCGTTGCTGGTCGTTGCATTTGTATTTGTATTTGAATCCAAGTTCTTCAACAGCATTTGCATGCATTGCATTGGTTACCACATATCAATGTAACAAACAGTACAAATATTCTGTTCTTAACTTTGAATGGTTTTTCTAAAAAATACTGGCAAAATATGGTTGAACATCATTTTCCCTATCGTTTCTGTGCCAACTTCAAAACTTTTATTCGAAAGTAGTGTCGATGGTTTTCAAAGAATAAATTATATTACTTTTTAAAGAAATTTCCAACTGAAGTCGGTTCTATTTTTTTCCAAAAATATTTTTATTTCATTCTTTTTAGTTCAAATGTACTTTAAAATTAGTGAACACTGCCCCGTTACGTGTTATTAGCATTAGATAACGATAAAATACCAGACAGCAATGATAGTAATGAAGTTCATGTTTGCTTCAGAGAAGCCTTCATTCAAAACTTTCTTTATGATTATTATTACTGTTACCGTTTCATAGCAATCACGTTTTATTACAAAAATGGGTTTCATATTTAATCATTTGATCGAGAAAATGCCTGAAACTTGCTGTTCTCTGCCTAAAACTTTAAGAACTAATATGGTCAATCAAAGGTATGGGACCTAAGTTATACCATCCCATATCCATTAAAAAAATAATCGTCGAAATCGGTTCTGTGGTTCAGATGTTATGAGCTCACATACATAAAAAAACATAAATGCGCTTTGACTTGAGAAATTCTGTCTTTTTGAAGTCGGTTTAAAATAACTTAATATTAACACTTAAACCAGTGAGGTAATACAGCAGAAAAAAAAAGTGTGAAGACATGAATGCAATAAATTAATGAAATAAAAGACAGGGGGAGGTGCATACCGATTTAAAAACAAGAAATGAGAAAGAGGACATCCTGAGGTTTTTGCAAAGGCGCAGAATGTGTTATCCTTCCGTTGATGACACATCTGCTCCTTTCAGGCAGGCCTAACCCAAAAAAACCACCTAGGTTTTTTCTGGGGGGCCCGCTTGAAAAAACCCACTATGTCGGTGAAGCAGGTTTTTTCAAAATTTACTGCAGATTGAAAGCATTTATTTCAGAGACAAACTAAATATTACAAATATTTTGATCAATACTGAGCCTAGAAATTGGTATTAATCAATTTAGTTACAATATTTAGTCTTGGTGGTCCAGAAATTGCCATCTTCCTTTGCTGATAACTTATTAGGCATAAAGAATAAAATTGCACATGGATTTTACACTTATTTATTAATTTTTTTTAATTAAGAAGATTAAAGTAAGCAATATTTATTTCAATCTATAAATTCAATTAAATATCAATTTTAAATATATCTACTTAAAAAGTTCAATATAACAATGCTTTTTCCAAATTTATTGAATAAGAATTTTTTTAGGAGATCACAGTGACCTCTTTTCAAGGATCCCCTGGAAAGTAAGAGTAACCAAGCAGTAGTTTGGTGCACCATGTTTGAATGATTCTTGAAAAAACCTGGGTTTTTCATTGAAAATCCGATAAAACGAGGAGTTTTCATCAAAAACCCAGGCAGGCTGGGCTTTTTCAAAAAACCCCGCGGTTTTTTAAACCCTGGCTCCTGTTGTTGTTGACGTGTCCTTGGTAACACTGGAAAAATAGTATGCCATTTCCTAGAGAGGCACAGGACTTCTTTTATTTACTTTCATACAAGACAACACAAGAAAGAGTTACAACACAGAGAGATGGAAACAAGCTCACGTCCTCCGGCTTACGAAGCAAAGCTTTTACCACAGAGCCACAGAAGCCTCTCCCCAAACTGTGTTATTTATTTATGATTTTCTTTTTCATCATTCAGACATGTGATTTTTCAGTATTTTTACTGAATTCAGTATTGTTTGAAATAGAAAAATACTGAGTGCAGGACAAAAAGAATGGGCATCATAAGTTAAATTCAACATCTACCAATTAATTTCATGCATCCAATTAAAATAGTTGGCTATATAGAACCAAAACTTGCCATGTTTGAACTTGCAGGTGTAGTATAATATATCAACAATTTTGTATTTGCTCACACAGTGACATAATTTCAGTATTATTCATTCTATTTGGGTCACGTGTCTGACTACTGTTTTTTGTTTTATAAATTTAGATGAATATACTTTGAAAAATTAGTTCATGTGCAGTCAATTTTATACTCTATATTTTGCTTTTACATAAAATAAAATATTTTTGTTGCAATAATGTATTTTATGCAACACTTATGCAAATAGCCTTTCTTTTTTTTATAGCCTGAGGAAAATTCCTCATATTCATATAATTGGTAAACCAGACGTGAGTGTAATTGCCATTGGCACACAGTACTTTGACATCTATCGCCTGAGCAGTGCCCTTACCCACAAAGGTTGGAATTTGAATGTGCTCCAGTTTCCGTCTGGCTTTCACCTATGCGTTACTTTACAACACACGAAAGAAGGTGTTGCAGATAAGTTTTTGAGAGATGTTCGAGACTGCACCGAGGAGATAATGAAACAGCCTAACTTACCCACCACTGGAACTGTGAGTGTTGTTGTTCGATTTTCTAACTATAGAATCATGTGTTTATTTTTGCATGAAGTATTCTAGTTTCAACTTACGAGCAAGATATACATTGTTTTGAATACTTTATTGGTGAAATACAGTGAACTCTCACTTATACACAGCCTTATTTATACGCCTTTTTCACTGGTACGACAATTTTTAATAGTCCCAGCACATTCCATAGCATAATAATGGTAATATCATTTGTTTATGCGTCGTTCGAAAGATAAATATCTCACTTATGCGCAGAATTTTTCATAAAATGTAAAAGAAATAATTTATTTTCTTTAAAAAATAAGCATGCTTCTTCAATGTCCTCTTTAATCTTTCATCTTTATTACTCACGAAAGGCCTTTTTTCCGTATGAACTAGAGTTCGAGACCATTATCTATTCTTTTAAAGGGAAAAATTTGTGATTAGGTACGCTACAACTTTTGTTTTCTCTTTATCATTATAGTTACGTTACAGTAATTGCCAAATCGTAGTATGTCCTTTTTCTATGGAAACATTCTTATTCATGCCCTCATTATAACTTATGTTGCGTTTCAGACCTTTAAATAGGCTTGTTCGCTTATATGTCTCTCTCAGTTGTGCCCCTTTTTCTGTTGGTCCCTTGGGCCGGCACATAAGTGAGGGTTCACTGTATGTATAATGAGGGCCGAGATTTATATTTTAACTTTGACTTTAAAGTATTGTGCTCACACTGGGAATGAGCACTTGCTGAGTCGCAGAAAACTGGATGAGAATCACGAGTTTACTTGCATAGAGCATTTAAAAAGAAAAAATGACATTTACATATCAGGATTTCAGTATCAAAACCAGCTAGTTTTATTTTTTAAAAGTTTAAAACAGAAACAAAAAACAGTTTGAGCCTCATGCACTTAATTTTTTGAAAAGATTTTTCCTTCATTTGAATAACATTCAGTGTACAATTTCCTTTTTTTTTTTAAGTAGCATTATTGTATAACTTACAGTTTAGTACAAAAAAAAAAAAAAAGTTGCATTTGGTTGGTTTTGAAATAAATAGCCCCTCCCTATTTTCCTTTCAAATTCCAATTAAATTTATATTGTACCTTAATTGACTAGCTTGTACAATCGAACATGTGAATTAATCGAGCAATTTATCATAATAATGTTGTTATTACCCGTATGTTTTTACAATGGCCATCTGGGAGAAGCACGGATTGAGATGGTTATAAATTAAGCAATTTTTAATAATAATTGGCTGTTTTATTTATTTTTCCTTTTTTTTTTAAGTTTCAAAAGCTGTCAATTTGGCAGCTTTTTTTCCCTAATTGAAAGGGATTCATTCAAAATCTCTTCATAAGATAGTATCGACAAAAAAGTAAACAAATTTTGAAAAATCATAGGTTGAACTGGTTCTGATAAAAGTTTCATAATTAATTTTACACTTGATTTTACAAACAGTTTACAAATTTCAAAATGCATTTTACTGAATTAAAGCTGCTCAATTTTGTGAGCACTTTTTGTGGTCTTAAACATTTTTTAAAATCGAGTGCCAACTGTATTATCAGCATGCACTTATTCCTTAAACTGCATTTAAACACTGTTACTAATGACTTAATTAAAACCAGGAAAGTTTTATCATTTAGATGTGCTGTGATAGTATCTTTGAAGACGTATTTATCTTTGACAGAGGTAGGGAACATGATACCCTGAGGCTTCATGAGACCGTAGTAAAAGCTAATTCTTGTATTATTTGATTTTGAACTGTATTGATTGCTATAGATATTATAGATAAAATAATAACTTTCATACAAGAAACAAAAGCAAATATTCGATGAAATATTGCATCCGACTTTAAAACGAATTCACGCATTATTGCCCGCCCCCTCCTGTTTTTTACTAACTTATTTATTTATTTTTCTAATGAATTTCTAGTATTATAAAAATACTGCAAAAGAAATATTAAAAAGTATGTCTACTCATTTTATTTTATTATATATAAATAGAAAGTATTTTTTAGAAATAAAAATGCAACGTGTTATTATTACTCTTCAGTAAATACAAAAATGTTTCATTTTGACATTACTTAATAAAAATAAAGGATGTGACTTTTTTTGACTATATTATTCACGCACAATGCAATATGACTATAATAATTACATGACTATAATAATTACATAAAAATTGCCCCATAGGTTTATTAACCCATGCAATGCCTTTATTACTGCTTACTTTAAATGATTCCTCCAGTGTTAAAAAGGTTTCCCACCTCTGGTTCTGGACATCTAAAATTACAGTGATTTGCTGATTTCCTTCAATTTGTGTCAGTTGTATTATCATCTTTTACTTTTCAATATTCAGTTATTTATTACTTTTTGTGTTAAATAATTTCAGGCAGCTATATATGGGATGGCTCAGCAAATTCCAGATAGATCTGTGGTATCGGAACTAGTGTGGACATATTTGGATGCTTGCTACAGTATCAAAACTGATTCTTGAACAAATAGAAATCTAATTCAAAGTATAGATCTGAAATATGCCTATCAGCTTGTTTTTATTTTGTTCTAGATTCTGAAATCATTTTAGTTTTATAAAATGTATTATTCAAATTAATGAGGCATAAATTATTTTTTTATTACTTTAAAGAATGGAAGCATTTGTATTTTCACTTGCTAAAAATTATTTATTTTTCTAGCTATAGTTTTAATTTAAATGGTCAAGGGAATTTTTATTTTAGTGTCTTATTATTCATTTTGTACTGATAACTTAAGTTGAAGTTTTGTTACTCTCTCCATTTTTCTTCATATTTTTGTATCCATTAATTAAGAATTCATATCAAATAAGTGACGTCCATGTATTTTGTGGTAAATGCACAAAAATATTTTTACAGAAATGACAAGGCCATGAATAGCTTCATTCTTAAGGCATGAAGTTTCAGTATATATTTCACAGATCTGTTGCCAAAGTTGCAAATAACTAATTCTTCTCTCTCCCAATATGCAGAATAAGCAAACATAACCATCGAAAACACACGCACACACACATATTTTTGAGGATTTGAATGAGCTCACAATTAGTGTGATCACCAAATACAGTGTTTATGTAATTTATTCCTCATGAACATTTCATTTGACCACTTCTGACTTTTTTTTAGAAAAAAATAACAAAGAAAAGTTACTAAACAACCAAACTGAACTCATTATGCTTTGAATTAAAAGGGGGAGAAAAACAGGTAATAGTAGAAAGATATGAAAACCCGTGCTTTAACACGTCATGCACCCATACATGGTGACTATGTTTAGAAAAAGCACTCATTCTGAAATCAACTGGCCATGCTTTTGTCCATGACATTTTGCATTTAAAAGTTGCAAATTTGCATTCAATATATATTTTTTGAACATTTAACAGCTACAGTCTGATTTTCTTAGGTAAAACCTTCTGTGTAATTATGCATGCGTCAGGTCTTCTCTAATCTTACCAAAATAGGGATGATAGGTAATATAGAAGTAAGGGGGAAAAAAAGAATAAGCATTTTGAGTCGTATTAAGCAACGTAGAACGATGCTAATTTCAAATACATAGTTTAGTTGAATTTGTCAAAAGAATAGCAAATACAAGTTTTTAATTGAATATTTCGGAAAGTTTCCAACCACAACCCCTTCTTTAAGTGGAATGGTTCGCGAGTACTGGCACGACTTTCAAGGATGGACAGTAGATGCTGTACTTATTTGCTATTGTTTTCTATGACACTGAAAAGTGTTTGTCAATAGTTTTTAAATACTGTGAACTATGCTTGAGTTTTTATGCTTCCAACATAAAGTACGTCAGTCATTGACATTTTTCGTGATTTTCTCATATTTTTTCCTTTTAAATTTAAAATTACCAATAGATGCTAATTGAACATCCAGGCTAATAATGTTCAGTATTATTTTATTTCTAACTAAGTTAGCTGCTAATTATCTATGGTAGATTTTTTACAGTTTCTAACACTGATACATTTTCTGCTGAATTTTATGAGTTTAGTTTGAGAGTATTTCTTTGTCCAAAAAAAAAAAAAAACTGTGATCACTTATTTGTACGTTAACCACTACTGTGTTTATAAATTAAATATTTTTCTTTTTAGTGATAGTTCAAAGTACTCGAATTTGTTTTAGAATGAAATCTTCTTATAATGGCACTGCGTTAGCTACTGACCATTTGTAGACCTAGTTCTTTCCCCGAGACCGGCACTCATTCTTTCATGTGGCACCACTATTGGCCATTACCACGAGAATTTTGACGCCCAGTTTCCCCACTAGATGGAGGCACCTGGGCTCTATTCATGCGAAATTGCACTAGGGAATTTAATTTCGCCAAGAGATACTCAATGCCAAGCAAGTACTCAAGGGATCTTTTACATGCCGCATAATCATACGACATAGACACTGTTGATTTTCTGCATCCTGAAAATTCACCGACTGTAGTCGGGTTTGATCCCGCGTCTTTGGACATGAGAGGCCAGCATCTTAACCACTACACCACTCTGTCGGCTAGAATGAAGTATATGTACAGTATTGTGTACATAATGTCACACGCACGCACATACATTCATTATTAATGTAAAATGCAGGTTTTGATAAAATGCAGCTGAACTGGAATCTCAGCCGTTCTTTTCAAATGTGTGGAACATGTATTAATCATTGAAAAATGAGACAGGTGATCAAATATAAAAATTATTAACTTTTTAAAGCATTGGCATTATAGACAAGAACAGTGACTAAATTCAACTGTATATAAAGGTTTTCTAGTTTATCATTATTCTGAGTGCTTTCCAACGTACTTAAAAAATATTTATTGAGGTGAATAAATTTAAAATCTTGTAAAATTAAATTTCAATGTTAACTATCATGTATTTACTAATAGTTTACTGATTAAATATATTTCTAATTAATATTTATTTGCATAAAATATTATGCTTTTATAATGTAATAAATGCAATAACCTAATTCAACTGTATGTATAAATATGTTTTAAAGTTTATTATTATTCTGAATATTTTCTAATTTATGCTTAGCATTATTTATGGAGGTGAAAAAAATTAAAATCTTATGGTGTACAACTGAAATGTATTATGTATTTAAACTTTTTAATACTGTATATTTATAGACAAAATGAATTTACATAAAAATTACTCTTTTATAGTATGAATGGCCTTGATTGTTCTTATTTTTCTTCATTTGTTTACTTAAAATCTATCTTCAAAACTCACATTTGCGTAGTACAGTTAATATCAACCACAATTCTAAGAATAAATATTATCCTAAGTCAGTATGAACTTTTCTAGTGTATGTTTTAAAGTTTAAAATAACTGACCACAGTTAAACATTAAATCAGTGTAAAGTATCTAAAAAAAATATAAGTTTCTTTTTTAAATATGAATTTGAAAAAGGAAGTTTTACTGATGTGAAAATTGCTGCACAACTGAAGTTTTGCACTTGTTCATTGTGAAAAAAAGAAAAGGGAAAAAAAGCTTTGATTTGCTTTCACTCTGTCTCAGCTAGACACAGAGGCAGCAGACCTACAATTTTTCATATACATTTCAAAAACTTCCTATTAAATTATTCACCATTTTTTTAAAAAGTATTTCTGCGGATTTCTTTCCTAGCTTCACACATACCTGCATTTATCAGAATTGGTCATATGAACTGGGGTGTATGTTTTTTGTATATATATAATAAAATCCTAGTTAATGTAAATAATTAAATATTTTGACAACATACAATTCTGCCAGGGTTTTAAAGGTGATAAATATTTACTTTTATTGACCTCGGAGCTCTCATCGAAAAGGTCTGTTACAGGTAGTTTTTGGCTTGATAAGATACAACCACATTTTGCAACTGATGAGAATTCTGCTGCATTTCTGCAGATCTTCAGGATTCATTGATATATAAGGCACATGTTTGAAACTCATAGCTTTCAGAAAATCTAAAACACAAACTGGTTTCTGTCCATAATCTGTGCATTTATGTTCTATGTCAACAAAATGTTAGAGTGCTTTCTACGAAAGTATGGCAGACTTATGGCTTTGTTTGTAACAAATAATAGAAAAAAATTAGGGTAATTTTCTATTCATTTCCCTTTTACCAACAATATATCAACAATAAATTATCAAACATCAAATATACGTCGGTACTTTTCTTCTACCACTGTACCATCTAGTAAAAATGCAACAATCTTCCTATAGTTATAGTTCTGAAGTCATAGTAGTCCAACTTTCGCTGAACGATAAGTGAATCATAGTCGTAGTAGCCAAACTATAGCTGAACGATAAGTGATTTTGTCACATTTTAAAAATACGCTTTTACTTTGCCACCATTTCAAAATATCAATTTTGAATAATTCACTTGTTCAGGAACTGTTTTCTGGTTCTCATTCAAATATAAGTTTTCCCTTCAGAGTTAACTAAATTTGTTCCTCATAATTATATTAAACTAATAGTTATGCATATGACCCTCCAGTCACTTTAAGTATCCAGGGCACAAAAACAGAAACTCTTGAGTAAATTCCTGGCAATTGTTTTCTTGCACATCCTACTCCTGCTGAAACCACACCTACTAAGGTGTGTCGGTCACCTTCACGTAGCACAAGTGGACCACCGCTGTCACCCTGTTAAAAACAAAAATATATTGTCAAATAAATAATTGTAAGTAACATAATCGACTAACAATACTCAAATCTCCCGAGCTTTTGCAAATCATCCTGTAATGGCTGCCAAAAAAGGTATCAAGCCATGGTATAAATTTATTTTGTGCAGGTACACCTTAAAAAAAGTTATTTTTCTTTTTTCCATTATTGGAAGCAATTGCCATCAATAAGGGTAACTTGGTGTTGCCTCTTTTGAGTGATGCCCAACAAATGAAAAAACAATCAGTAACAATTAGAAACAAACAGTTCAGTGATCACTAAGTCTAACCTGTGCTGCCTTGACTAGACTTTTGAAACACATAAGTGATGATCCCTCTCTTATGACTAACACAGTAACAGACACTCTTTTTATTTGTTGGCCTAATGTTGCCTGCAAAGGCCAACGTTACTCCAGTTGAAGGAACCGTTTGGTACAAACATGAAAACGGTTTTAACACTTGAACTGTCTGATGAATTCAGCAGTACTCATAAAAGCACATTAATTCAAAGATTGTGTCTTGCTTGAAGTTGTTGTCATGTGTAAGTATCAGATCCAAATGAACAAAAAACGACAGGTCGAGTATCGTTGATATAAACATGCGCAGCATTTGGATACATTAGCAGCAGAAGGATTTGCATCATTTGCCCATCATCTGAGAGTGAGTTTTTTAATGTGGTGAGTGCAGTTTAAGTTACTGAGTTTATACTTTTTATATACACACCCCGCAGTATTGGCAGCAGGTTAAAAAAAATTCTCTAATAAGATTTCTAAAAATTCCAACGTGTCAGAAAAGTATCAATGAGGTTTTTCGTCTTAGTTTTCAGTACATTTTGGACTAAGTTCAGAGTTAATTGAACTAAGACATTTTGTGATAGATGCTTGAATATGAGAAAGTCAACTTTTAGGTTTTTAGCTACTTTAAATAATTGGTCGATGCAGAGTCTAAATGTTTGGTGCAGTTCGACTCGGACAAGCAATGTCACTGCCAATTCCTTTAGCTTGTGAAGAGAGCACTCATTTGTAGAAAGCTTGTATTTCTCCAAGCCTGCAACTAAGAAGTACAAAGAACCAGAGAAAATTCTTAGATGATTAATTTTAAGCAGAAACAGACCTCATACTACTTTAACTGAAAAATTAAAAAAAAAATGATGTTTTACAAATATTTTAAGTTGACTACTTTAACTATGAATTTTTAATAATAATGGACCAATCAGTAGCTTTACCTGTCAGTTCATTCAAATTGGAAATCGAAACAGATATCCTTAATGTTACTTTAATGTTTCAGTCTTTACAATATTTGAATATTACGAATAATAGAAGAAAATCAACTTCGACACAACAGTTTAGTGACGGGGGAGGGGGGTCAGGATATTGTAATTTAGCTATTTTTAATGCTCAAAATACAGTTTTGTTTTTCTGATTCAGAGTTTAATGTATTAACCTCTAGGTTTCCCACAGTTTTCTAATAGCTGTTGAATCACTTTTCCTGATGTTGGAGTACAACAGCTAACAAAATCAATGGTATTCATATCTTAGCTCTGGAAATTTGTTTAATTTGACTTTAACATATATTGTCATAAAAATTAAAAGGATTTTCCAATTTAAAGATTTACTTTATTGATTAACGTTCAAACTTTATGAAATAAAAGCAGGGGTTCCACCCCCAAGCGATGGTGCACCCCCTCAAATACGATACCAACAAGAAGAAGTAACAGCCAAAATTTTCAATTGCACAGTTTGTGTCCTGACTCTTCCTTAAGGGCATCTTTGTAAATCCTTAAGGACACCTTTATAAAACAATTGTATGTGCACTAACACATTCACTGTTCAATCACATGGGAACAAAACAGTTTCTCCACTTCAACTGGTATTGTATAAAAGTTGTGTGGAGTCGAGAGCCATGGCCCTTATCAGTTTGGTTGCCCCTTTCTCTCTGCTATTGTAAGACATACTTCTAATAAGACCAAATACTTATTTGCCCTCCCCTCATATTCAAACGAAACAATTTACGCTATTGGCTAAAACAATTTTAAACATTGACTAAAATAATTTTAGCCATGTGGGGCCCTAAAATATTTGTGACCCTGGGCTATGATGGTCTTGTTGGCATATTTAGTGACCAAGTTCTCCCCCAAAAGCCTGGCCACTAGTTTCCTTCCAACTGGGCTGACATTGTCTCTCGTTGACCTTGGGTGCGGGTCATCTTTAACCTATATGAGACCCTGGGCACATTAGGATCATAGGGCCCGTATGACCTAGACAGAGCACCAATTTTGTTAGAATAAAAAAAAAGTATGTAAGCGAGGTTCCAGATTTCTTTTTATTCATTTACAGTCACATCAAGTGACAATTTAAATGCATTACTCCAGCATGCCACTTCTTTTTGATGTTGAGATAATAAATCTATATCTGAAACTGGAGCCCCTATCGATTGGGGGGCCCTGGGCACGTGCCCAGAATGCCCATTGGGAAAGAGGGGCCTGACTGGGTGGGTCTTCAGTTTCCAGAGATTGGGATAGGAGGAGCAATTTCTTGGCCGCAAATCTATAATAAGGAAAATAATTCTTCCTTTTTGAAAGACAAGTGACTTACCTGACAGGAATCTCTTCCTCCTTCTTTATATCCCGCACATATCTGGTATTCATGTATTTGTACATATCCATTATATTCTTCTGAGTACCATTCTGCACAAATGCTGTTATTCAAAATTGGAACTTGAACCTTTTGGAGTCTTTTAGCCTTACCTATTGAGATAAGAAAAATACATTTCAAAATAAATCAAGTCTAAATTCCCACCTTGGGGACGATGCTGCTGGTGGTATGGAATCAGGTAGAATAAAAATATTAATTCATTCAAAGTCAGCAAAATAACTTATGACTTTGCCGAAAAAATTTCTGTAAGTTAAGCTTTAGAATTAGTAGTGAGTCTTCTTTTTGTAGCATAATATACTAGATCAACGAACTCGATTCGCCACACGAGACCATATGAAAAAAAGGATACTGTTTTTTAAAAAAACAGTTATCATCGGCTTTGATACTGTTATTTATACACATACATACTGAAGCAAAAAAAAAAAAAAAAACAGACAACAGTTGCATCATCAAATAGAACTAATTTCTTTTTGATGAATGTTTATTTCTCTTTATATATCACTTTAACAAAAAAAATATTTTATGTATCTCCTAGTTAACGCGTTTTTTAGCTTTGTACAATGTCAAGTCAAGCAAAAGATTTGCCATTGTAAAGTTGCTTAAGCAAGGAGAGCTGCAGTTTGCTTGCTTAATGTGCCTTGGTATTGGTAAACAGTGCCTAAGGCAATCTTCCATTTGAAAGAGCTTGAACATGACACTTGATATCCAGAAAGTGAACCAAAACTTACAGCTAACACTGTCTTTAATCGTAAGACCATCAAAAAGCGAGTTCAACGGAATCTACGGGTTTCCATGAAAAAGGTCTTTTTTCTGAAGTGGGAATATATGAATACATGATCTATCAATGCTGCTTATGGCAAAAACAGAGCTCGGATTTTCGTTGGAGAAAACAAAACTCGTGAAGCTCCGCAGATGCCAAAAGCTATTCAGATGGATAGCTAGTCAGCGCTGGGAGAGATTTCTTTTCACTGATGAGAAGTTTTTTTTTTACCGTTGCAACAGCAAATAACTCCGAGAGCAATACTGCCGTGCTAAGCGCAAAAGTGGTATCTGCAGTCGAGCTCGAACCGAGTTATCACTCTTTAAAGTTTTGCGGCACCATGTATTTGATTCAGATAATACTTTTTCAGATTTTTTAAAGAAGTATTTCGCTTCCTCAAATGACCATATAACATTTATTTAGGAGCGATTCCATACCAAATCACCGAAAAAAAAAAAAGTTGGTCGCACGACCGACTCGGATTTTTTTTTAATTTGGTACACAGATTGATGGTATAGAGGTATGAAAAAGCCCAAAAGGAAAGTTACCTGCTCCACTTATTTTCTGAGATACATGCCCTCAAAGTTTGTCCGCCACGTCAAAATACTAAAAAAGTGATGTTATTTAATCATTTTTTTTTATAAAAAATCGTACTCATGCAAAATAAAAGTGTTAGATATCTATGGAAACTAGTTACTCCAGGCATTCTGAAAAAAAATACTAAACGTTCATAATGAAAACTGCCAAGGTACAGGGCTCTTTGAAGTTGTCATCACAAAAACTTGATTTTGCAGATTTTGCTAAAATTCAGGCATTTATTACAAAAAAAGGCAAACAAAACCAAAGGTTTTCTCACTTTCTGGTAGTGTACAGGTCCTCCCTGTAAATTGCTACGCAATAAATTTTTTGGGTTTCTCACTCCTTCTTGGAAATATTTTAGCTTAAAGATAAGCCGTAAGGCAAAAAATGCGTTTTTGGCCATTTTGGCAGCCATTTTTCTCATAAAGGGGGAGCAGTAGAAACTTTAATTTTTTTTTAACAAGCCACTAATATGTTAGCTATTCACAGGAAAAGAGTTTACTTTTGGTTATTTCTCCCATTAAGAGATATCCTGCTGACAGTATATGCATGTTTTTCGCGACGACCATATGCTTTTGTTCCCCCTCTCATGGACTTAAAATTAATTAAACCAAAAAATAATGATATATTTATTATTAGCTGTATTATCTACCCAATATGTCATGAAATTTAATTTATTAAATCATTGAACAATAAATTAGATAATTGATGAAAAAAAGAAAAAGTATTTCTCTGATGCCTGAGCATTATGCATTCATAATTATAAAGCTCTAAATACTTTCTTGAGAAATTAATTAACATAAATGAGCTCTAAATATTTATATTATAAGCAATACCCAATCTTGTGATTGGGATACTCCTGTTTTTAATTGGAGAATTTCTTGAATATCACATGAATATCAGGAAAATAAATGAGGTGTTTTCGTTTGATGTAGGATATTTTATGACAAATTTCATTTGATGGGCTACTAACTGAGCATGGTGATAAAGAGCTATTAATTTCAGCATCGAATTCCATTTTACCTTATTAACAGTTAAATATTTACAAAATAATTAAATAAATAATTTAATATAAAGCCATGCTTGAAGAATTAAAATTAGTGCAACTAATTTATTCCCATACTGATCTTTACAAAATTGACATGCGTTGAGCACTGATAAGAACTGACAAGAAAAAGTTTACTCACTAAAATATTAGTTCACAGATACTATAAAGCATACATTCTATTTTCCACAAAATAATACTGCAACAAAGAACAAGGGTTATCCTCCTGTTTATAGCCATCAATCAGGAACATCCAATCACAAGATTGGGTATTGCCTATGAGATAAATATTCGAAGCTCCTTTATTTTAATTGATTTTTCAAGAAATTCTTTAGTACCTACCCCTTTATACCCTTGTTGTGTTAACACAGCAGAATAGGATTTGGTTTGTTGATGAGGGCGTTACAATGAATCAAAAAGTGTACTGAGCGGGGCATTTCAGAAGCTGTTGAACTTTCAAGAGTTCTTCACTTTGATAATGATGGCTGGATGTTTCAATGGGACTCCGCATTAGCTTAGTAGGCCGAAAATACATTAGAGTAGTGGAAAAAGCATTTTCATGTTTTTCTGACATATTTTCGGCAGAATGGACAGCCTACTCGCTAGATCTCAATCACATGGACTACAGTGTGTGGTCTATTTTGGAGTCTAGGGTTTACTCTAAACCACACAATAGTTTAGACCCTGTAAAGCAATTTCTTCGGGAGGGGGGGGGGACAGGATAGAGTAATAGTAGGATACTTGCGGCCCATGACTGTAAATTCCAATCAGCTGTTGCGTCTCTGCATCGTTGAAGAAGGCGGTCCATTGAAAACCAACCATATTCATTTATTAGTGAAAGTCTACTACTCTTACTATTATTCGCTGTGTTTTGTTATTTAATTTATTTTTAATAAAATCAGGGCAAAAATTGCTTATCCGAGTTTTTTGCCGCACCTGATACAACCAGTCGGTCAGCTCCTGGTTAATAAGAGTATTTTGCTCAGTTATGCATTTCTTATAAATTTGAGGGCTAAATTGCCTGATAAGTACGAGACATGACAGTAAACCAAAAATTTCTTTCCTGGCAACAGCGGGAATTCCCTGCATTTGGACAGACCTGTTGCCTTTTGTCGCTGCTTGCTCAGAATGTAACTAAAAAGCTCATAAATCAGTTGAAGACGTCCCCTTCATAGAGCTAAACGGTTGGAGCGCAGTTAAATAATTACTGCAAATGAAGGAACTGGTCTTTATTGTCTATTTATAGAATACAGTGCACGCAGCTTATTAAAATCACATTTGTTCCGAGGATATTTGATTTCATTAAGCGACTGATTTTATAAACCGGCATACATAAAATTACAAAAAGAAAAGGTTTTAAAGTTTTCACAAAATGAAAAATAAATAAATTTCTATTAGCAATATTTTACATTCAGTTAATTAAAACACAGTTCGAATTTAACTTTTTATAAAAAGCATTTTTTTAATTACATAAGGATTTAAAATATTGACTTATTGTTGCTTGAGAAACAGAATTTGAAAGTAAAGATCATTCTTAAATCTTGACGCATAGGCAAGTTTTTCTAGCGAACGATTTTTACTCAAACTGAATGATATAAACCCAAGTAGCACACTTCGTTTTTTAAAGGTTGTAAAATGGTTATTAACGCTGTAACAAACGCTTAAAAACGTTAATAAAACGTTTAAAGGTTATTTGTGCTACCTGTTAACTGTCAACCTCTGTAATCTTGAAGAGAAAGAAAATTCTGGTTTTATTTAGACAAGCCCCCCCCCCCCTTCTTTTTAACATATATACTCTCCAAAAACTTGATTTTTTAAAGGGCGCTAATGATTTTATTAAAGAATGGTTTTAACATGTTTTGATATAGTAATGATCCTGTTCTTCCAGATTTGATTTTATAAAGCGGCTGATTTTATAATCCAGTGATTTTATTAGTGGCGCGGGCATTGTAGTAGTTTTGTACCTCACCTTTGTCCAGTTCGTTGAGCCATCCCCAGCCAACAACTGTGGCATTTCTCCCGGCCAAGTCCTGGTCAGGATCCGGCAAACATATGGGCTGCCTTCTCTCGTCGAATTCGAGGGGCCTGCGCAGCTTGAGAAGCGCCAGGTCGTTGGAATATCGACGAGGCTGTCCGAATTCCGGATGGACGGATATTTCCTCTACCGGAACATCCAGATCCGGGCGGAAGCCGTCTACGGACACCTCTTGACCTCCAGCTCGCACGCGGAAATAACGAGCACTGTACCTGTGGAATGAAAAACACTCGTTATTTATAATGATAGTGGAAATAACAGTAGCATAAAATGGTAGTGGAATATCTACTCACGTCAATAAAAATTTATGAAAGTGCCTTTTTTTGCTACACGGTAAAAAAATGATAATGTTGTTTTTACAGTATAATACAGCTAATTTTATAGTTAATAAACTGTAAAAATTGCTCATTTTAAAGTAATAAATTGTAAAATTTCTACTTTTACGGAACTAAACTGCAAAATTGCTAATTTTATAGTTTATTGCCGTGCATTTTAGTTTCAAACTGGAACCTCTGCTGTCAGTATTATACTATTGTTTTTACAGCATAACGCATCTAAATTTTACAGCATTAAACTGTAAAATTTCTAGCTTTTCAGTAAGAAAGTGTGAAATTGCTAGTTTTACAGTTTATTATTGTGCATTTTACAGTTTTAAATTGGAACCTCAGCTGCCAGTATTATACTGTAAAAACAACAATTCATTTTTTGCTATGTATGGAACTTGTCTTCTGCGAAGAATATCTTAAACAGAGGCACCCATAGGCGTAATTTGGCCTTGAAAAGTAGGGGGGCAAACTTTTTGTAAGAGAAATCTTTTTACTTCCTTTTACGTAGTAAAGGAAGTATTGTGATCGCGAAAAAAAAATCACTCAAATTTGAGTCTAAATTTTGATTTTGCTCCGCAGAATGAATGTTCAGTAGTTTTTTCGACCTGAAAGCACGTGCATATGTACCTACCAACATATAAGCAGCCGAAAAATCCTTTTCAACCACCCCCGAGTTATATACGACGAGTTTTCTCGTGACGTCTGTATGTACGTATGTGCGGATGTATGTGCATATGTGTGTCGCATAACTGAAAAAACTATATGCCGTAGAAGCTTCCAGCTTAGTATGTAGGCTTTGGGGATGGTCTAGTTGTGCACCTCCCCTTGTGGTTGAATTCGAATGTTCCCAAGGGGGTGTTTTACCCCTTTTTTGGGGTAAATCAGTGTTAATTTCAATGCAGACTCAAGTGATATGAATTAGCGCGACCACTTGGCGACATGTCGCCAAGGTTTTGATCGCCACGTGTTTTACGCCAACTTGGCGACATATCACCAAGTTGGCGACAAATTTGGCGAAAAAATTATTGTTTGAATTTGGGTTCAACTTGGCGCTATTGGCGATATTTTGCGAAAAATTCACTGAATAATATTAAAATCAGCAATATTTAGAAAATTAACCATTGTAAAATATTTTTTGCATTGTTTCGTGGCAGATTAGGGAAGTAAATATTTGAATTGTTACCTTGCTCCCTACAAGCACTTTTTTTAACACTTAAGGCAACTACTAAGAAATTTAAACGTAAAAGGAAGTAGTGTGGGGTCCATACCAGATTTTTTCAATTAAAATAATGCAAAATGTACTTTTTCAAAAAAAAAAAAAATAATAATAATAATAATAAAATCTGGTATGGACCCCACACTACTTCCTTTTACGTGTAAATCTCTTAGTAGTTGCCTTAAGTGTTAAAAAAAGTGCTTGGAGTGAGCAAGGTAACAATTCAAATATTTACTCCTATTAGTACAGCAGATATGTGACCGAATTGTGCCTTTAATGATAGAAACATAAAACTTGGCACACGTATAATACACATAAAAAGATTTAATTCTGGATACGCCATCTGAGATTTCGTCTATTGGAGTAATGGCAGCCGTCGAACTGCAAAATGTTCGTACTTTTTTCGAATTCTCCCCATTTTGACCACGAAAGAGCACGTTTTTGGCAAACATCATATTTTACATATTTAAACTACATTAAATTTGTTACAAGTTGATACCAAAATGGACTTGTTAGCTATAATAGTTTTTGAGATACAGCTTCTGAAAGTTTCAAATTCTCCAAATTTGAACATTTTTAGTTGATTTCCTTATTTTATCATATATGCAAATGTTTTTAGATCTTCAATAACCTGTATTGTTTAAGAAGTAAAGTAACATTTATTGAATTTAACATTTTGAAGAGGGTGGTAGAAAGGGTAAAGGTTTTGAGTGAGGGCGGAGGTTTCGGTTCACAACCAGAGAACTTATATCCAAAAGAGAGAGAGCCATATCGAAATCCAAAGATTCCTCTGAATATCTTTAGAGTTCCTCCAAACCTGTTAAAATCATGTTAAATGACAACTGTTAAAGCTATACAGAGTTATTGTTGTTTCATGCATAAAGTGTGCTCCTCGTAATTAAACTCATATTTGTGAAAAATGCAACACCATGAAGGACTTGCGCGAATGGGCTGAAATTTTCAACAAATGCAAAGTAGGGTATGATATGCAAATGATTAGAGTTTTAGACGCGTAGCGCATGCGTACGCTGAGCAGCGCCCTCTGAACGCCGGATTTATCCGAATAAATAGATGGCTGCAGCACTGCGTGTATAGTTATAGACGGTTATCTGCTCAAGATAAACGTTAGATGAGACGTTGCTTATGCCTTTTCGACGAAAAAGAGCGATGTTTCAGCAACTTACGGAGTTTGAACGGGGAGGATCATCAGCCTTCGTGAAGCTGGATTGTCTTATCGTGAAGTAGCCGCTCGTGTGCAGCGTAAAAGCAGCACAGTGATGCGTGTTTGGAAGCAGTGGACGAACGAGTGTCGGACAACTCGGAAATCCGGGAGTGGACCCCGAAAAGTGACGTCAGCGCGCGATGATAGACACCTGATCCGCATGGTACTGACGGACCGTACAGCTTTTTCTAGACAACTGGCAGCACAGTGGTCAACAGGTACAGGTGTTTTAATGTGTGCTCCACCAATTCGTAGACGTCTGCTGCAGCACGGACTGCGCGCAAGGTTTCCTTTATAATACAGGATCTCGCTCACGCTAAACCATCGCCGCCTGCGGCTACAACGGGCCAATCAGCATAAGGACTGGCGTGCTGATTGGCAGTATGTTGTGTTTTCTGACGAATCCCGCTTTAATTTGTGGCACCATGATGGCCGCATTCGCGTCCGACGCTATGCCGGTGAACGCCACCTTCCAGAGTGCATTATCGAACGGCACAAAGGACGAACACCTGGAGTCATGGTCTGGGGTGCCATATCATATCACAGACGATATATATTGCTACGAATTGTGGGTAGCCTGAACAACAACCGGGACATCAGTGAAGTTCTACAGCCCCAAGCTGTCCCCTTCTTTCAAGGCTCGCCTGGCGCTGTATTTCAGCAGAATAATGCCCGCCCTTATGTCGCTAGGACAGTTCAATCCCTCCCTGCATAGCAGCAAGTACAGCTTCTTCCCTGGCCAACGTATTCCCCGGATATGTCGCCGATTGAACATGTGTGGGATTTCGTTGGTCGGCGTCTCGTTCGGGATCCTCGTCTTGTTGCTTCTACAGACAAACTTTGGGTACGCATACAAACAGTATGGACTGCTCTTGATCAGGCAGACATTAAAAATTTGTTTGACTCCATGCCACGTTGCGTGACAGCACTTATTGCAGCGCGTGGTGCCTACACAAAATACTAATTTCAATATTTTTAAATTATTTGTTGGCTTTCTAAGTTTAATCATTTATTTTTACTACTATCACTCAGCTGTGTATTAAATTTCATTCACTTATGACGATTCCTTCATGGTGTTGCAATTTTCACAAACATGAGTTTATTATCTTTATCTAAATTTGTAAGCTTCAGCTATTATAGACAAAATTCCATCAATTTTGGTCACATATCTGTTGCGCATTTTGGACGATTAAAAAAGAATTATAAAGCGCTCCCTAGCGGTAAAAGTTAAAATCCGCTTAAAACACACAATGCAATAGAACTTTAATTGAAAAGGATATTAAATTCCAAAGATTTTTTTCGAAACGTACGCTATTAACCTTGTAAATATCGAAACAAAGAAGCACATAAAATATATTCAGAGGCCACCATTTCGAACGTCTGCCATTACTGAAATATTCGTGTTAAGTAAACTAAAGCAAATGGAGGACACAGATGTATTTTTGTAACACGGATTTTATTGAGACAAACACACAGTGGATAACAAGCTAAAGAACAGTAACGACCATTTTGTTTTTTGAAGTATATGTGAACACGTTGCCACACTGATAAAGATAAAAGTATAAATCAACACGCCTCCTTACTTTTATCTTTACCAATTTCAGACATAACATAAATATAGCAATATCATTAATTTAGTAACTTTTTTGGAGCATGCAATATTTATATCAATTTCAACATTTCTCTAAACTTAGTAAACTTATTTTTTCCTAATGACTTAGTAAAGATATCAGCCATGTTTGAATCTGAATCAATCTTAACAATTTCAATAACTCCAGCTTTAACACTTTCATGAACATAATGATATTGTACTTCAATATGCTTAGAATTTTTCGTAAAGTTTCCATATTTAGCTATAGCAAGAGCTCCAGAATTATCCTCGTAAATCTTAACAGGTTGAACAATTTCCTCAAAAACATCATTAACAACATTTCTTACAAAGTTTATCTCTGTCACAACTTCCGATAATGCTATATATTCTGCAAAGGTAGATGACTTAGTTACACAGTTTTGTTTTTTAGATTTCCAATAAATGGGATTCCCAAATAGTTCAATTACATATCCGGTAGTTGACTTCCTATCAATAACATCTCCTGCCCAGTCAGCATCAACATAACAGTTCATTATATCAGCTTTATGACTTTGGTTATACGTTAGTTTAAGATCTTTAGTTAAATACAAGTATTTCAAAACTCGCAAGGCATATTTAAAATGTGTCTCATCAAAACAATTTTGAAATCGACTCAAATAATTTACACTAAAAAAAATGTCTGGTCTAGTACCGTGGCTAATGTATAAAAGAGCTCCTATTAAATTTCTATATTTAATATTCTCATTTAGATTTGATGGACTCAGTTTAAGATTAATTTCCATCGGTGTACTATAAAGTTTCGCGTTTTCAATATTGTAGAGTTTTGCAAGTGACTCTATATAATTTTTCTGGCTTAATGTTAAGGTATTACCTTTTTCATAATTATATTCAATATCAATGCCAATGTAACTTTTTACTTGGTTTAAATCTTTCATTTTAAATTTACTATGAAGTTCTTTCTTAATGTTATTAATTACTCGAATGTCTTTGCAACATATCAACAAATCATCAACAAATAAAAGAATGTATACAGTTACATTGTTTTCAGTTTTGACATAAAGACAATAATCGTATTTGCTTCTACGAAAACCCAGACTTTCAATAAAAACATTAAAACATTCGTACCAAGCACGTGGGCTCTCTTTTAGACCATATAATGCTTTGTCTAGCTTATAAACACGATTGGATTCATCATTATAGCCCTGTGGCTGCTTTACATAAACTTCAGATAACACTTTACCATTTAAAAATGCTGTCTCGACATCCATTTGATGAATGTTTAAACCATACTGACAAGAATAAGGAAGTAACAATTTTAAAGTTTGCATTTTAGCGACGGGTGAATATATATCATCTAGGCTGTCCTTTTGTTGGAACCCTCTAACTACTAACCTGGCCTTGAAAACATCTCCTGGTTTCTTTTTGAACACCCATTTTACATCTAGAACCGCTTTATCTTTTGGTTTACTCACTAGTGTCCAAGTATTATTTTTGATAAGACAGTTCATTTCCCTGTCCATTGCCTCTTTCCATTGATTAGCCTCATTACATGTTATCGCCTCTTCGAAGTTACTTGGAACCATAGCATCACAAAAATTCGCAGAAACAGGATAATATGCAAATTCTTCTTTGAATCTAACAGGTTTCTTCACTTGCCTTTTCGGTCTTATTTCACTTTTAATTTCTTCTTGATCATTTTTATAGTCTTCGGAATTCGCTTCATTACTTGGCCCATTTTGCTCTCCTTCAGATTGTTTCTTCTCATTTCGATCATTACTGTCATCTTCATCATTACATCCTATACACGTAACGTCTTCTTCAATAATATCAACATGTCTGGCAACTATTATCCTATTATTAACCAAAACTCTGTATCCAACTTCCGTATATCCAAGTAAAATTCCAAATTCAGCCTTTTTATCCCACTTTGATTCTCTATTTCCTTCTGGTATTCTAACATAAACTCTACTTCCATATAATTTTAATTCAGTTGCTGATGGTTTCCTATTAAAAAATATTTCATAAGGTGTCTTTCTCACTACAGTATTTGTCAGTGTCCTGTTTTTCAAATAAACAGCAGTTTTAATTACTTCAGGCCAATAGCGCCTGTCAACTTTTGCTTCTGCCAGTAAACATCTAGCCGTATTCATTATTGTTCTGTTGTATCTCTCGGCAGTACCGTTCAATTCGTGTACATAAGGAGGACACGGTTTTATCTGTATACCTTTCTCTCTTGCAAATGCATATATCTTACTATTCATATATTCCTTACCGTTGTCGCACCTCATTTCTTTTATCATCTTCCCAGTTAAGTTTTGAACTTCATTTACATATTCTATAAAACAATCAGGCACTTGATCCTTCGACTTTATGCACCACACTTTTGCCAATTTACTATAATCATCAATAAAAGTCACAAAATATTTTTCACCATTGCATCCAGTTGTTCTGTGAGGTCCATTTACATCTGTGTGTACAATCTCTAATATACCTTCTGCTCGCCTTCTATTATTTTTAAATGGTAAATTATGCATCTTATTTTCAATACAAATAGCGCACTTCATATATTCTGATTCTATTTCCTTTGGCATTCCTTCTAGTAACTGATTTTGGCACATAATATCGAGGTATTTAAAATTTACATGTCCGAATGTGCGATGCAACTTTTCTTTTAATGTTAAGGTTTTGTTAGTCACATTTGCAGTTATTTTATCATTTGTAACATAACTTATGACTTTATACAATCTTTTATCTTTCTTCGCTATTGCCAATAATTTCCCATCAAAATTATAAATTTTTGAGAACTGTCCTTTTGAAACTATTTTATGATTGTCGGTAATTTTCGCGTAACTTAATAAATTTTCCTTCATTTCTTTAACATAAAATACATTCTTCAAAGTTACTTCAGATTCAGTGTCATAAACAGGAAAAGAGACTTTAATGTTACCAACCTTTGTAGCTTCTAATAATCTTCCATCACCAACTTTTACTTTAATTGGGTCTTTTAATGTCACTTGTTGCTCAAAATGTTCATCACTATTTATTATATGATCGGTACATCCGCTGTCCAGCAACCACTTAATTTCATTTTTATTCCTCCTTTTGCGATCATCTGAGCTTGAAAAGTTACTTTCAATTGTTGTAGTGTAAAAATTTTCTCCTAGGTGAAAGGTGATTCTTGTTTACGCTTTGGTTAAAGTTTTTTTCACGTGAGCGATGCTTATTGTACTTACTACTTTGTTTTCGATTATTTAAAAGGCTTCGTCCACGGTAACTTGTATAACCTCTTCCACGATCATTCACTTGACCGTTGCCATACCAACAGTTCTTCTTAAAATGTCCAGATTTACCACAATTGTCACAAATATTTCCTCGTGGGACCGCTTGCTTTGCTTCAATTTTAAAAACATTTGATTTTTCACTTGGCGCACGTTCTTCGCAATCATTTTTCTCCTCGAGCGATTTCGCTTTAATTTTGCTTTTCAAATATTCAACTGTTCTATCAATCTCCGGCAAAACGTCAATTAAATCGCCAATATGGCTGTAGTTTGATGGTAAAGCTCTTAACATATAATTCAATTTTTCTTGCTCCGTCACAATTGCACCGGCTTGTTTAAGGTCGTTCACACACTTTTCAAAATCATCGAAAAATAAACTTAATTCGGGGTAATTTTTCAACTTCACATTTTCTAAATTATTTCTACACACAATTTGCAAAGACGTGGAAGTTTTCAAATACATTGTGTCAAATTTGGCGATAATATCGAAAGCTGACTCACATTCATGGATATACTCCAATTGCTTGTTTGTAATAGCGCCATAAATATAATTCGTAGCTTGAACATCTTTTTCCTCCCATTTTGCTCGATCATCGTTTGCATTAATTTTCCGTTGGACCACTTCCTTACACTTTTTGAACTGCAAAAATTTCATCATCCGTGTTTTCCAATTAAAATAATCAGAACCGTCAAAAAGCGGTATACCAATATCGCTGCTTCTTGCATACGCCATTTTAATTTTCTCTTATCTCAGTATTTCTTCAGCAACTTACTTATAAATTTTCTTAAACTTCACTACTTTTCAATAACTACAGCTTCTGCTACCATGTTAAGTAAACTAAAGCAAATGGAGGACACAGATGTATTTTTGTAACACGGATTTTATTGAGACAAACACACAGTGGATAACAAGCTAAAGAACAGTAACGACCATTTTGTTTTTTGAAGTATATGTGAACACGTTGCCACACTGATAAAGATAAAAGTATAAATCAACAATTCGAAATCTCAGATGGCCGCGTATCCAAGATGACTCGAAATCATACATAATATATGCACACCAAGTTATATGCTTCTATCATTAAAGGCACAATTCCCCCTTTTTTTGTCATATATCTGCTGCACTATATGATCTGCCACGAAACAATGCAAAAAGTATTTTACAATGGTTAATTTTCTAAATATTACTGATTTTAATATCATTCAGTGAATTTTTCGCAAAATATCGCCAATAGCGGCAAGTTGAACCCAAATTCAAAAAATAATTTTTTCGCTAAATTTGTCGCCAACGTGGCGATGTGTCGTCAAATTGGCGACAAATTGCGTCAAACATTTGGCGTTCAAAAGCTTGGCGACATATCGCCAAGTGGTCGCGCCAATTCATATCACTTGAGTCTGTATTGAAATTAACACTGATTTACCCCAAAAAAGGGGTAAAACACCCCTTTGGGAACATTTGAATGCAACCACAAGGGGAGGTGCACAACTAGACCATCCTCAGAGCCTACATACCGAGCTAGACGCTTCTACGGCGTATAGTTTTTGAGTTATGCGACATACATTCGCACATACGTACATACAGACGTCACGAGAAAATTCGTCGTAATTAACTCGGGGGTGGTTGAAAAGGATTTTTCGGCTGCTTATATGTTGGTAGGTACATATGCACGTGCTGACAGGTCGAAAAAACTACTGAACATTCATTCGGGGGTGAGCAAAATCAAAATTTAGACTCAAATTTGAGTGATTTTTTTTTTTTTTTTTTTTCGCGATTACAATACTTTCTTTATTACGTAAAAGGAAGTAAAAAGAAAAAGAAAAACATCAATTAAATTTGCCAAACAACTTTCAAGTATCAGCTACAAGTATTGTTTTATTATGCAATTTTATCATCTTTTTTCGTTCAAAATTGCTTTTTTCAAAGATACCTTAAGAAACGTAAATTAAATAGATTTTGTCCTTTCAGAGCCCCTTGTTTGACCATGTGTGTCTAGGGAGGTCTTATGGATAAAATTAGACCCTATTTATTGCTTAAGCAGTTTCCAAGGAAAAGGGGGTAGGGGCTCGCTATCAGGAAGAGAGGTTGCTTCCTTGTACCGAGACTGTTTCTGTGTCCCGTCTTTTCCTACAATGGTTACATTTAGGAAATTATATTTTTCTCCTTTGAAAATAAGGTATGCATCATTTGACAAACAATTAAAAACATTTTTCCACTTAAAAACTAGGGGGGCAAAATAATAACTTTGCCCCTGGACCAAAAAAAGTAGGGGTGCACTTGCCCCCCTATGCCCCCCTCAGATTACGCCACTGGAGGCACCCCAAGGGCGGATCTAGAAATGTTTCAAGGAAGGGGCAATTTACTTTATTACGTATCCTTTTGCTACACATCTTAGTTTGTGAATGTTGATCTCATTTGTTTTGAATTTCAATTGCAAAGCAAATCCTGAGGAGAGTCCTAAACTTCCTTTCTACTAGCATCAAAGATGGTCTAAAAACGCCTTTTTTGAACTTGACTATGGAAAATGCACGAGTGGATGTACCTAACATAGGAAGGGGCAATCGCTTCTCCCTTGTATCCATCCCTGGGACACCCCTAACTTGAATTTTTGGGAGGAAGGAGATCCCTAATTCATTGAATGAAACTCCGAATATACATCAGGCATTTGCAATATTGTAATACTATTTTGAAGTTTGTCGAATCGTAAGATGAAAATTTCTCAAATAATGAAATATTCAAATTGACTTTCCATACGGGTGCCCCTAATCTAAAGTCGTATTTAGTCGTTGAAAATTTGACACTTGTTCTGAGGGCAACTGCAGGGTTAATTAAAGTCAGAATGGATGGTTAGGCTGCATTGAAATGTTTCAGACAGCAATCACGAGATGCGTTGGCGAGCTTTTTTGTACAAATGTAGCAAGTCTTCCTCTAATTACTTGTTCGTTACAAGAAGAAATGAGCAATCTCTAGGTCATGTCTCTTCTTGTATCTTTTATAACATGTATTTGATGCTTAATGATTAATCACACAAATCATCAAGAGCTAAAGACAATCTAAAGACTAACTTGTCAAAAATCAGTCTGCGTTTGTTTTAAAATTATCTAAATTACTCATAAATATATCTATATATATGATTATAATCGAATAGATTGGGTTTAATTTCAAACACTTAGTGCGTAAAATTATTTAGCAATTAAATAATTTTCAGCATACCTCTTGACGCAATGAGCAGCGGTAAGCACCCAATATCTGTTGATTATCGCCCCACCACAGTAATGAGTTGTTAATAGACGGACAGATACCTGGAAGAGATGAAAGAAATTATAAAAACGGAGTATTAACTTAGATTGCTACCATTGAGATGCAATTAAGAAAATTCATGGAAGAATGTAATACCATGAGATTTTAAACATTAGTTGATTATAAATTTTAATATTAGTGTTATTTGTGATTGACTCAAGTGTTTTGTTGGCAAAAAAGTTTGTGGCTTTCTTTCCATATTTTTAAGTAAGATTACACAAATTATGCAATTTTTAGCGTGACATTAATTTGCCACTGGTTTTCCAAAAAAGAGTATTTTTTTTTTTTTTTAGCAATAACAAATTGCTATGTTTTCTTTTTGGACTGAGCTTGCACTTGAGAGCAACTACAGCAGCATTTTGACAAATATCATCCTTTTTGAATTCTGTAAAATTGCTTATTTTACAATGTTCCTCTTACTGCTGAGAAAGTACTGACCCATCATACACAGAACAAGGTCATTTCTTCGAGTCTCCTGAGCTATTGAAATTCAGAGCAACTACAGCAGTATTTTGACTAATATCATCCTTTTTGAATTCTGTAAATTTGTTTATTGTGCAACGTTTCTCTTACTGCAGAGAAAGTACTGACTCATCATACACAGAACATGATCATTTCTTCGAGTCTCCTGAGCTTGCACTGGAGAGCAACTACAGCAGCATTTTGACGAATTTCATCCTTTTTGAATTCTGTAAATTTGTTTATTTTACAATGTTTCTCTCACTGCAGAGAAAGCACTGACCCATCATACACAGAATATGATAATTCTTCGAGTCTCTTGAGCTATTGAACTTGAGAGCAACTACAGCAGCATTTTGATGAATATCAGCCTTTTTGAATTCTGTAAATGTGTTTATTTTACAATGTTCCTCTTACTGCAAAGAAAGTACTGACTCATCATGCATAGAACAGGACTATCCTGAGCTATACACTATAGAACTTGAAAGCAACTATAGTAATTTATGCAGTATCTATTGACTTCTGTGAATTTTACTTATTTTACAATATCTCTCTTACTACTGCAGAGAAAGTAACGACTTATCATACATCATAGAACGTGGCATGTAGAAATGTTTTACAAAAATAACTTAAATGTTAAAATTTAAAAAATACATCATTGGCATTATTTTAGTTCTTTTCCAAACAACGGTAACATTTTTTTAAAATTCAGTTAAGTAATAATTAGAAATTACTTAAAGGAATGACTGTCGAAGAAAACACATTAATCTAAAAAATAATGCATCAAATACAAATCATTTAATTAATGCAATTCAATTAGTTCGTTAAAGTATTAAAAACCTAGCCTTTAAAATATTACTGTCATATCGAAAAATGTGAACTTTTTTTTTTTTTTTTTGAAACAATATATTTTCATTACATGTGAAGAAAGCACACTAAGTTTAAAAAAGAAAGAGACAAAAAAAAAAGGGGGGGGGACTAAATATTACAGCAAATAAGAAATCAAATAGATAAGTAAAGGAGTTTCCATTTGATACTATTATCTAGTAAGCTGTCTTGTCCAGCCCATCACCTAGAGATGAAAGTTGATATGAAGTATGTTTTAGCAGTGACGGACAGTTTGCCTAGGCAATATTATTTGGTGGGTAAGGAGATCGAGTTTTACCGACCAATAGTGTAGCAAGAAATTTCCTTCTGGGTTCAACAAAGGACATTTCTGGCTTCGAATTCTGTTATAGCCGAATGTGACCATTAATTAGCGTTCTACTCATATAAGCACAGGTACAACCTACATTTTTCGGAGAGTGGTAAAACACAATATTACACTCTTGTGTAAAATACATGATGGTGTATCGAAAAAAAAAAAAATTCTGTTTTAAAATCAAAATTTTAAGTTGATAAAAGTTGTCCGCACAGACTACATATACCAATATATTTAAATAAAAAACAGGGGTCAATGTAGAGAGAAATTAGGTCCGTTAAAGGACCTTTCATAAAATTCATCACTCAAAGATGGACCTTTCACAAAATCCCACGCTCGAAAACGGACTCTTCACAGAAATCTGAGTTTAAAGAACGATCGGGAATATTTCTTGTCATAACTATTTTTCACGAAATTTCGAATTAGTTTCCCCGAAATTCCAAACTATTTTTCATGAAATTCCTAAAATAAACGTAGTCAAATATCCTAGATTGAAACCTGAAAAAAAATATTTAGATCTGACGCAAACGGACTAAAGTTTTCGTTGAATTTTCTTAAAAATTCATTTTTTCTCTTTATTATTTCTAGGATGACAAGGAAATTTTTTAGGGGGAGGGCAGAGATTGAATAAGGAGTATTCCCACAATAAAGGTAAACTATTTCTGATAACGAGAGTTTTTTAATTTAAAATATGCTCAAAAAATTGTATTTGGATCAGCCTTCAATATTACTTCAATCTTACCGCCCACGGAAATTCTCCATCATATGTGTCATCTCCTCCAACAATTCTGGCTTCCCGCGCAATCCTACGGCCACACTGCTGTTTTGGACCTAGATAAAGAAAATAAATAAACAAAGAGATTTGAATTTTGTCATCTGGAATTCAAATTATGATTTTCGCAACCACGAATGAGATATGCGTATTTTAAACGTTAATTGGTAGGTGCAAGGTATTATTGACTGCTGTTTGCCGTAGACCAGAAAATTGAAATTTTTAGTTAGTAATCAGTGACCGGTAGACACTTTTAGTTCAGTATTCACTTTTATTACCATTAATCGCCACTTTTCTCAAGTTGTCTTTTTTTATGAAAAGTATTAGGCAGGGATTCAAGTGAAACAGCACTGCGATCGCTTCGAATTGCAATCGCTACTGGAAGTGAATTACATTATCATCAACTTAAATTGGCATGACGTCACTACGGGTGGAGCCAATAAGAGCTCACAAGCACTCAGCGATCTCCTCTTATTCGCCAAGTAGGCTGTGACGTTTTACCTAGCTCGTTTTTCATAGGCAAACGTCACGCTGACGTCACGGTGTTTTTATCAAGAAACGTTTTAATGTAATTCATGTCCAGTCGCGATTGTAATTTGCGATTGCCTGTTTCACTTGAATCCCTGCCTTAGGCACTACACTGAAACGTAAGCATTATTTGCATAATTGTGTCGTTGTACATCTCTTCTCTACTAATAATAAAGCTGAAGGTGGATCTGTCTATCCTTCTTTCTGTCTTTCTTTCTGTCTGTTACGCGCGTAGCGCCAAAACCGCTCGGTCGATTTTCATACCACTTGGTACAAAATTAGTTTGTAGCATGTAGTTTTGCACCTCGAAGCGATTTTTCGAAAATTCCATTTCGTTCTTTTTCTATTCGAATTCTTAGCGGAAATTCGATAAAATAGGGAAGAAATATTTCACACACATTTTCAAGTCTTATGTCATTCGAAAGCTTGAAATTTTCTGCACAAAATGAAGTTTTTTCGAAGTTTCTACGATCATCAGGAGAGCTGTAACAATTGTTTTTAGAATCCCGAAATTCAAGGCTTACCTTCAGTAAAGCAAGCCAAACGATTCTAAAATGGTTGAGCTCTAGAATACAATTTGTTTGAAAAGAGAGATAAAATGAATTATTTTATCAACGGAAATCAACTTTTCATGTTGTTACTATGGTTACGTGTTCATACTTATTTTTGTTTCGTTTTTTTCCAGGGTTGCCAGACGTAGTATTTTTGATTCCACGGTAGTATTTTTTCGGCCCAAATAAGGAGCGTAGTATTTTTCTGGCAACCCTGTTTCCAATATACTAATGACTTAATTAAAAGATTTGGCGGATTTTTTTCTTTTTTTTCATTTTCATAGATTTCGCATTTCAGCAACATTGATTTTGGCAACGTTTGGAAACAGTTAGTATTTTGTAATATTTTTTTTAGAGGAGGCGTAGTATTTTTTTGTTCCAATTCTCTGGCAACCCTGTCTTTTTCCCGGTGAAGATGCTTTGGTACCCTGCTTGGCGCGTTTTCAAAAAGTCACGCAAAATAGCTAGGGTTACCACGCTTGGCGCGCCTATCGTTCATTTAGCGAGAAAAGGGCACCTAAAGCACAGATTAACGAAATATCGTATCAATTGCGATATTGCATCTTTTTTTAAAGTGTTTCATTTCGGAAAATGTATTGTTTTGTTTTTTAAGCTAGGAAAGAAAACTTTCTTCTTCTTTTAAACTTAGGTAAGATTTCTGTTGGTTTCTGTTATCAACAAAATTGTTCTTATTTTCTCTTTTGTCTTATTTTTGTCCATCTCCCTTGGGGTTGCATTCGAATGTTCCAAGGGGATGTTTTACCCCATTTATCGGGTAAATCAGTGTTTTCAATGCAAGGTGATGTGAATTGGTTAACAAAAGTGATATGAATTGGCGCGACCACTTGGCGATATATCGCCAAGCTTTTGATCGCCAAGTATTTGACGCCAAATTGGCGAAAATTTTTTTTTTTTTATTTAGGTTCAATTTGGCGCTGTTGGCGATATTTTGCGAAAAATCCACTGAATGATATTAAAATCGACGATATTTAGGAGATTAATCATTGTATAGGCCGATTCAGATTGCGAGCGACGCGAACGAACGAAGCGTTTTTCGCTCGCTGGTCAAAAATTCCGATCATTCATACTAGATGCGGGCGAAAGTCACGTGATGGTATTCACCCACTAAGGATAAAGTGCGCCCAACTCGCGAGAGCCAATGAAATCGAATGTCCACGCGGTCAAAACAGAGCAAAGATGGCGCCTTCCCTCTAACTGGCTGGCGCTCTCGTTGCCAAATTTCTTTCGCCTTTCGCACGCGAAAATATCTAGCATGCTAGATCGCTCGCGACAGGCGAATTTTCGCCGCGTTGTCATGGGAACGCATTCCGAAAACCTGTTTCGAGGGGAAAAGTTCGCTTCGCGAAAGCGTTTCGCTCGCTATGTGAATCGCGCTTAAAACATTTTTTTGCATTGTTTCGTAGCAAACTAGGGATACAAATGTTTGAATTGTTATCTTGCTCACTCCAAGCACTATTTTAGCACTTAAGGCATCTACTGAGAAATTTACACGTAAAATTAAGTAGTGTGGGGGTACATATCAGATCTTTATATCACTTTGAAGGAATTATAGTTGAATAAAACTGTAATAGAGCATTTTTTCTGCTACATCAATTATTTTACAAATGAGCTTTTAATTTTATACCACGGGCAAAGCCGTGCGGGTACCGCTAGTATGGAATATTTGCATAAACCGGAATAAAGGAAATTAAAAATTAATTTGGAGGTTTTTTACATTGCACAAAGTGTGGGGAATTAAAAACGACTTGTTTTAAAAACAAAATTTTCAATGAAATAAAAATTGGCTGTGGCCGGTTAATTTTTGAAATAGTGACCAGTTGGTTATTTAATTTAGTTGCCTTTTTAAGTGGTTTAGTCGCTAGGTGGCGAACAGAAAGTGGTTATTTTCAGTTCTAGTTTGCCGATTTTTCCGAAGCGAAGTTAAGACCTGAAACTGCCGCCCACTTACTTTCCTTGAGGTTTCTACATCAAGTCTGACTTATGAAATAAATAAATGAATGAATGAAAATAGCATGAATAAATGGGAAGTTAGCTAAACTAGCAAATGTCTAGTGGAAACTTTTGGACATTGAAGACTTCAAAGCGAAATGTTAGGCTAATTTAGCAACGACTAAAAAAATGGCATGAGGCTCGCTCCCGAAAATTGGATTCCTAATGTTTCGCCGGAAAGTTGTTTTATTTCTTGATTACGCAAAAATGCTCCGATTTATAGTGAACTGTTTTTCTTTAATCTTGAAACTTGATCTAGATTTTGAGCTTTCAATGTTCATACAATATTATACACTGATAATATTATGGTGTTTGCCTTAGTAATGCAATTTTAAGCAAGAATTTTTACTTTCAAAGCCCCGTGAATCGTGTCGCAAAAGTAGTTAAACAAAAGCGTTACTCAAATACTACAACTAAAGAGAAAAAAATATTGAAAAAAAGTGAAAAGGAAATGCATGTACAGAAATAATACTTACGAGTTGTGTATGAGACTAGATATGGTCGTTCTGTTTCATATTTCGGATATCTCGTGCTACCTAAAGGAAAAGAGAAGCCTCGTTACAAAAAATTAATTCGAATAAATATATTTAAAGAATGATTCTGTGACCAAGGTATTTTTTTTTTTTCACTTTGCATTTTCACAGATTGTAAAATGAAATTTGAAACATTTTCGGTACGACCCCAATTTATTTATTTCAAACTTCCTTTGCCAATGCCATTATTGCAAATCATCGATTACTCCAAGTCAAGCAACCTTTCAACAAATAATCTGCATTGTTTCATTAGGAAACACATTTAACAAACTTTGTTTTGCGTCACTAAATCAACAGCCGAATCTTCTGTTTGCTTTTGGAGTACTGATTGCCTCGTTGAGTTTTCATTTTCACTCTCTAAATAAAGCTATGCATTGGAACAGAATAGTCGGGGAATAACGAGTAAATTTAATTTATACAATTATTTACATACAAAAGGTTTTAAATCCACCATGCTTTTAAAACGGACTAAAAATTAAAAAATAATTTCACTAAGCCACAAGTACATTTAAAGCACCGTAGAGATTCATATTTCAAAAAATTGTCCGGAAAATTTGTGATTGCAAATTTTTAATAGCTGTCAAAATACTTGTATGATTACTGTCTGATTTTTTAAGTTAAAATCTTCCGCGTATTTACGCATGCGTCAAGTCTTCTCTGATCTTTACCACAATAGGGATGATAGGTAAGATAATAATGAGGGGAAGAATAATAAGAAGCATTTTGAGCCGTGTCAAACAACGTAGAACGATGTTAATTTCAAATATACATAGTTCAGTTGAATAAGTCAAAAGGATAGCAAATGCAAGTTTTACATTGAAAACTTCGGAAAGTTCCCACTCACAACCCATCACCCCTTTTTAAAGTGGAATGGTTCACGAATGCTAGGCGCGGCTTTCACGGAAGGACAGTAAAAGGAAAAACCTGAGGTGCGAGCAAAAATTAATAGTTGCATTAAAATTTAACTGACAATTTTATTGCACTGCAAAGAACATTGACTGATGTCCTAAGTTTTCTCACTGATTGCTACTCTTTACACATCTTTTGAAGGACCTTATGGATGCACAGACATCCGACAAAAGCCTTGTCGGATGTCTGTGCTTCCATAAGGTCATTTTTTTGCATTGAAAAAGGCGTTCCTTTTAACGCCGAAACACGTGTCTGCCGTATCCCTGCTTATTTGTGCCTAATTAACGTTGTAATTTTCTCTACGGAGAGTCGATCTTAGCCTATCAAAGACCCGCCGGTTTCACAAATGGTATGGCTGGGGACGTTAAAAATACTCGTGGTCACATAGTCCTACAAGTGAATCGATACCTCTGGGGATACTGGACTAGGGGCTTTCTCAGCTCCTGGTCTGGATCAAGAAAACAGAGCACTCTTCAGGGACCCATCCAACCGGTGTAAACACGAGTGGTTGGTGCTGGGGACCATGAGTGACAGATGAAAAAAATCGATTAAACGCATAGAAATGATTTCTCTCATTTCTCAGAAACACATCTTTTATTTCTCCATTTCCTTTCTTTTCTTGTTCCCCTTCTGTCTTTCCCTTTTTTAAAGTAAAAATAGAAGTATGCAGATTTTTTTTTTTTTTAATTCAACAATTTAATCTTACCACCTAGTTGCGTTTGCGATTTTTGTTTTTTCGCAGATTCTTGCAATAAAATTATACTCGGTTACTTTAAAATAGGCGTATCAAGTTTAGAAATTTTGCGTCGTCTCCATGGAAACCGTGCGAAAGAAAACAGCTCCACTCTTTTTTTTTATGCACTGCTGTTGAGGCATTTCATTTATTTTATGTTTATTGAAGTAGGTTTAAGCTGTTATTAATGTCCTCATGTCTCAGTTATATCTCAACGTCTTCTAACAAATCTAATCATGCACTAATACAGCAAAAATGTCTAAGAAAATGATGTGCTTTATTAACGTTGATTTTTCGATAGAATAATAGTTTACGCACAAAGCAATTTTAACCCTTTGCATTCAACCATTGTCGCAAAAGCTAAGTGGGGTAAAAGTCCATAGCGCCGTCACTATGTCAACCATCGGGGGAACAGTGCGGAGAGTGGTGAATTAATTTTACTTTGAGCCGCCTCCTCTTGTTACACAGGGTACAACTTCGGTAAATAAAGTTGATTGTTTGACGACACGCGGCAATCATTAATCTCCTAAACTGCCCTTCACTTCATTAAGTGAAAAGGAGAGCTGAATGGTTGGTTCACGATTCCATCTATGACTCATCCGTTGATATCCGACTTCATGTTCAAGAAACAAATGCTGCTGGCAACCACAGAGTCATGAGGTGCATCTTAAATTTAATTTTAATGCATTAAGGTGCTGCACAGTCTAATTTGTTTTAATCGGAAAGAAAATCGTCTGAGGAGCTTTTTCTTGATGCTAAAACATAATTAAATTATAGTTTAAAAAAACATGCTTTTAGAGTTAATTTTTAAAAGGTAAAAGTCACGTTCTTTACAAATATAAAAGTAATACACTTAATACTATCATTAATGCTAAAGGTTAAACTATATTTTACGATAATCTAATATAATATTCCCTCTGATTTTCAAAACTATTGAATATCCCAAAAGTTTACATGCAGTTATAATGCATCATTATGTAATGCAGTTTAGCGTAGCCTTTAGTATTTATAATAGTTATCTCTATCTCTACTAATAATAAAGCTGAAGGTGGGTCTGTCTTTCTTTTTTTCTTTCCTTCTTTCTGTCTGTCTGTGACCCGTATTAAGGCCCCTATATAGACGAGCCGACGCATCAAGATTGAGTTTGACCACTTTGGATCCAGCTCGTGTTTGAGCAGTTGCCTCTTTTGGTAAGCTATCGCGTTTTGTAACTTTTCACGTGAATTTAACATAGCTTGGCGTTGTCTAGAAACTTTGCTCTGGTAACCCTAGCTCTGCAACAATGAAAAATGAAAGTAAAAGTAAATGAGTTGGATCCAAAGTGGTGAAACTCAAGCTTGATGCGTCGGCCTATCTATATAGCGGCTCTAACCCGTATTGCGCCAAAACCGTTCGATCGATTTTCTTAAAATTAGTCACAAAATTAGTTTGTAGCATGGATGTGTGCGCCTCGAAGCGTTTTTTCGAAAATTCTATTTCGTTCTTTTTCTATTCTAATTGAATCGGCAGTTTGAAGAAGGGAACGAAGACCAAAATTTCAAAATTGGGTTTTTCCGTGATTGTATATCTCCTACTGTGGATACACATGTTTGTGCGAATAAAAGAGCAAAAACCAGGTTGGTTTTTGTTCTTTTATTCTCACTAACATGTGTATTCACAATAGGAGATATACAATAGGGTGAGTCGAAAAAATCGATTTTTTTATTTCGAAATCGCATTACCTCTCAAAAGTTGTGGTTTAGTATCCACAACTTGGGAAAAATAAGAAAAAAATTCTAAGTTGACGTCTTCGGTTCGCGCATGAATCTCAAAGTTGGAAAAAATATGTTAAAAATGGAAATTTTCAAAAGGAAAAAAGAAAAAAAAAATGTAACTTTTTATAATGCAACTGCCATAAGCTGTAAATATTTTGTGCATTTTTAATCTAAAAAAATATTTTATAGCTTTTACATACGATCATTAGTTTGCACATCAACCTTAAATTGGGCTAAAATCGCCTACAATGTCAAATTTCGAAAATATCGATTTTTTTTATTTCGAAATCGCATTACCTCTCAAAAATTGTGGTTTGGTATCCAAAATTTGGGAAAAATAATAAAAAAAAATCTAAGTTGACTCCTTCGGTTCGCGCATGAGGCTCAAAGTTGGAAAATATATGCTAAAAATGGAAATTTTCAAAAAATAATTTGAAAAAAAAAAGTAATTGTTTTCTATCGAATCTGATTTAAATTGTTAGTAGATAACATAATTTGAACCGAAAAATATACATATAACTTTTAGAAGATACATTCTGTTTGTGCATAAGGCTCAAAATATGAAAAAAAAAAAAAAAAAAGTCAAAAACTGAACCAGAACGCACTACGTCGGCACTGTGCCGGTATATTTTTATTCTACAGCCGACTTGTCTAGACATTACACATATTCTAGGAGACAGTTCGAAGTCCCTGCAGTCTGCACTCCCTTTGGTTGTCACTTAGTCAGCTAGACCCGCCAAACAAACAGTATCTTTAATTAGCAACTGAAAGTGGATCAAAAAGTACAGCGTGTTTAGCTTTGGGTGAGTTTTTTTTTTGTAACTTTATAGCATATTTTTATGCTCAAGTTTTGTTATACTGTTCTCCGTTCTCCGACTAATAAATAATGGAACCCCGGAAAACTTCTAAACGTTTAATTGTTTGTCCGTTTTTTGGTGCACCGAAAGGGTTAAGTCAAAGTGTTTTACCCACATGTGCAGATGTGTTGTTAACTTGTTTTGAAGAAAAATCGCAATCTGTAAAAGGCGAACCTTTTTCAAGGATTTCAGATTGCATATCTGCTTAAATAGAAGAAATTTACTGCAAAGCTTCTATACCAATGTACAGTGGTAATACCAATGTGCGTTCTATACCAATGTACAGATGTATAGTGTACATCTACAAGAGATTGGCTTTTTAGCACAAGAACACGAAAAATTCATTGCACACTTGAAAGAAGCAACGTCAAAAAGTTTAGACTTCGCTTAATTAACAAAATGATTGAGTTTTGTCTTGAAGTTCAATTTATCTTTATCACGACTAAATGACTTTCTCAAAGT
The DNA here is from genome assembly GCA_038373865.1 of Uloborus plumipes. Classification (NCBI taxonomy): domain Eukaryota; kingdom Metazoa; phylum Arthropoda; class Arachnida; order Araneae; family Uloboridae; genus Uloborus; species Uloborus plumipes. The sequence goes on from JAXGGA010008141.1 coordinate 52,278, forward strand.
GTAGTATTATGGTAATCCTTTATCAATTTTACAATACGTACATGACTGACCGTTGGTATAGAAGCTTTGCAGTAAATTTCTTCTATGAGCTATGCAATCTGAAATCCTTGAAAAAGGTTCGCCTTTTACAGATTGCGATTTTTCTTCAAAGCAAGCTAACAACACATCTGCACATGTGGTTAAAACACTTTGACTTAACCCTTTCGGTACACCAAAAAACGGACAAATAATTAAACGTTTAGAAGTTTTCCGGGGTTCCATTATTTATTATTCGGAGAACGGAGAACAGTATAACAAAACTTGAGCATAAAAATATGCTATAAAGTTACAAAAAAAAAAACTCACCCAAAGCTAAACACGCTGCACTTTTTGATTCACTTTCAGTTGCTAATTAAAGATGCTGTTTGTTTGGCGGGTCTAGCTGACTAAGTGACAACCAAAGGGAGTGCAGACTGCAGGGACTTTGAACTGTCTCCTAGAATATGTGTAATGTCTAGAAAAGTCGGCTGTAGAACAAAAATATACCGGCACAGCGCCGGCATAGTGCGTTCTGGTTCAGTTTTTGACATTTTTTTTTCATATCTTGAGCCTTATGCACAAACAGAATGTATCTTCTAAAAGTTATATATAATTTTTTGGGTTCAACTTATGTTATCTACTAACAATTTAAAGCAGTTTCGATAGAAAAAAAATTACTTTTTTTTTCAAATTATTTTTTGAAAATTTCCATTTTTAGCATATATTTTCCAACTTTGAGCCTCATGCGCGAACCGAAGTAGTCAACTTTGATTTTTTATTTATTTTTCCCAAATTTTGGATACAAAACCACAACTTTTGAGAGGTAATGCGATTTCGAAATAAAAAAAATCGATATTTTCGAACTTGGACATTGTAGGCGATTTTAGCCCAATTTAAGGCTGATGTGCAAACTAAAGATCGTATGTAAAAGCTATAAAATATTTTTTTAGATTAAAAATGCACAAAATATTTACAGCTTATGTTATTTGCATTATAAAAAGTTAGTTTTTTTTTTCTTTTATCTTTTTGAAAATTTCCATTTTTAACATATTTTTTCCAACTTTGAGTCTCATGCGCGAACCGAAGACGTCAACTTAGAATTTTTTTCTTATTTTTCCCAAGTTGTGGATACTAAACCACAACTTTTGAGAGGTAATGCGATTTCGAAATAAAAAAATCGATTTTTTCGACTCACCCTAATATACAATCACGAAAAAACCCAATTTTGAAATTTTGGTCTTCGTTCCCTTCTTCAAACTGCCGATTCAATTCTTAGCTCATTTTTCATACAAATTCAATAAAATGGGGAAGAAATTTTTCATACACATTTTCAAGTCTTATGTCATTCGAAAGCTTAAAATTTTTTGCTGAAAATGATATCAATTAGAAGTTTCTACGAGAATTAGAAGATCTGTAATTGTTTTTAGAATCCCGGAAATTCAAGGCTTACCTTCAGCAAAGTAAGTCAAACGATTCTAAAATGGTTAAGCTCGAGAATGAAACTTGAAAATAAAGATAAAATGGATTACTTTATTACAACGGAAATTAACTTTTCATGTACGAGTAAAATGGTTACATTTTTATACATTTTTTTGTTTCGTTCTTTTTCCCTTAATAATTTTCAAAATGTATTTGTTTTTGTAGCAATCTAAACTCCTAGCCTTATTAAAATGAGTTATTTAATTGTTGAAAAAATCGTCTGTTTTTATTTTCTCAGTTTTTAAGAAATTAAAACTCAGTAAATTAGGAAAATATCGTATAAATTGCGGTATTGCAACGTTCTTTCCAAAGTGTTTCATTTCGGAAAATGTATTATTTTGTTTTTGAAGTTAGGAAAGAAAACTTTCTTCTTTTGAACTTTGGTAAGATTTCTGTTGGTTTCTGTAAGCAACAAAATTCCTCTTATTTTCTCTTTTGGTTTATTTTTATATCATACTCTTAAGGAATTATAGTTGAATTATAACTAAAATAGAGTATTCCTTCTGCTATATCAATTATTTAACAAATGAACTTTTAATTTTATACCACGGGCAAAGCCGTGCGGGTACCGCTAGTAACTTTTATATTTGCAAAGAACACGAATTTTAACTTTTATTCAGAGTTGCATACAAACAACTGAAACATTTATGGGACATCAACTTGTAATATAGTTTAGTCTTTAGTATTAATAATAGTATTAAATATATTACTGTTAAATTTGCCAGGAACATGAATTTTATCTTCTATTCAGAGTGACATACATGCATGCATATATACATACATACAAACAAACAAACCCACATGCGAAACTAATAAAAGCATATAATAATGCACTATGAATTATGCTTTATTTCCCGTTGCCAAAAATAAAATCAATTACTGAAAACTTAAGAATGAAAAAAAAAAAAAAAAAAGCACTTGAAACCAGGGCTGCGGAGCCGAAGTCGGGCTGATTTTGGGGTAAAGAAGTCAGAGTTGCGCGTCGAAGCTTAAAACAACTAAAAGTTTACTGCAAAAAATAAAATATGGTTTTTACAGTATAATACAGCTAATTTTATAGTAATTAGCTAAAATTGCTATTTTTACTGTAATAAACTGTAAAATTGCTACTTTTACAGTTTATTACTGTGCATTTCACAGTTTTAAACTGAACCCTCCGCTACCAGTATTATAATTCCTTTTTGCTGTGTAACACAGCTAATTTTATGGTAATAATTATGGTTTAATACGGTACATTTTACAATTTTAAACTGGAACCTCTGCTTTCAGTATTATTTTTCAAAAACAACAGTTTATTTTTTGCGGTGTAGGAGTAGGTCACTTTCCCTTGGAGCTTGCATTTCTGTCATGGCTGTGGAGTGGAGTCGAAGGCTTTAAACTTCTTCGAAGTAGTAGTGATAATTTTTCCACCGACACCGTAGCCCTGATAAAAACATTTGTATTTTGTATTCATTTCGTTCTGATTCAGACATTTTATCTACGAGATATGGTGTTACGACTTTTAGTAATAACTTTTTTCTATATCTTGAAACCAAAACTATAGAGTATATTCAGGATCTGCATAATTTCCTGGTGCGAAAAAACTATTTTTTATTTAATCGTAAGATCAAAATTATTTTGAGTTGTTCAAAAAATAGGCTTGAAATAACTGAATCAAAACACTCTTTTCCATACATCAAGAGCTTTTTCCAACCAAGTTTGTTTGAAGAAAACCCGCCTTTCAGTTCGGATCTATATTGATCTTTCCCCCTAGGTGCTAATGATATGTTTTTTTTTTTTTTTTTAGCTGATCAAATTGAACGAATAATTGTTCGAATCAAATTATATGAAGTGGAGAGGAGGGAGGTCACTTGGCCAAGATCTTTCGAGCGAAAAAAAGTTTGTTTTAATTGGACTGTTCACTCAAAAGTTAGGGGACAGACACACCAACAGACCCATTTTCCCGGCTCAAAGCCCTCCTTTCTAATTTTTAATCTTTCGATATTTATTCAAATTTTAAAGTTATTTTTGAATTTTTTTTGTTACACGCAATATTTTTACGATATATTACGCCACCTTTCATGCTTTATTTGCCTTTTTGTGTTTAAAAAATGACATTAAATTACATTAACAGTTACACTTAAATTTTAAATAATCGACCAAAACTCCATTAGTAAAATTTACTAAGAGCTTTTATCAAATCTGAGTTATTAACAAATATTGAAAACTTGTAATTTACTTCAGATTTCAAACTATTTTGCTCTTAGAATAAAAAAAAAAGCGGCAGAAAAAAATGATGCAGGGTAAAAATTACCTACAATTAATTACTCATCTAATTTAGTAATTGTTTTTGAATTCCTTGGTAAAGAAATCATACTTTTGAAAAATGCAATTTTTTTAAACTTTCATATTTTCCTCTATTTCAGATGCTTGATTGATTATGAATGAATGCCTCTAATATGCTCTTTTTTTTAACGTAACATGTTAAAGTGTCTTTTCGATATTTCCAAATTTTCGTTATTGCCTTCAGCGTAGTTTTGCCACTAGAATACTTTAAGGTAAAATTCCATTAATCTAGTCATTCATACTAAGTTTAGTACATGTTAAACCATTTCTTTGGTGTTTCATTTTTTCAAAAGTGCTTCTGAAGTACTTACTGAAGTGTTTCCTTAATTATTGCAAAGTAAATAGCATTCCAGTATGCATAGTCATATTTCTAACTGTGCAAGTGAAAGTTGAATTTTCCTCTCCACCCGCGATGTAGGAAAAAAAGCACGTAAAAGGAGCCGTAAAACCTATCATGCCTGCTGGACTAAAAGAACATGCTGAGTTTAAAGATGAGGGTAGGAGAATTTTAAAGTTTGAGGAAGTTTGTTTTAACCAAAAATAAGCATACGTATTTGCCGAAATATGCTCGTTTACTTCGACTATCCTGCTGAGATCTGCTTTAAAAGACACAAATAGATTCCGTTAGTTACGATTTACGAAACTTATGTGTTTTTCGGTTAGTAACGAAATTTATGTTTCTTCTACTGTCTAGAATAAAAATAGTTATTTAAAAAAAATGAAACTAATGTTAAATGAAGGAGTATGTGGGTCAAAGTAAAATAGTAAAATATTTCATCTGTTTTCAGCGTCGCCTATTTGGTAATACTTTAACTTTGCCGTGACATTTGTAATCTATTCTAATCAGGAAAAAGTTATCTTTAATGATCAAGACATATGACAATCCAAGCAATTTTCAAACATTGATAACCACTCACATTTTAATATTTTCTTGTAAATCAAAAATTATTGATCTCTACTAATAATAAAGCTGAAGGTTTGTCTTTCTGTCCTTCTGTCTTTCCGTCTGTCTGTTACGTGCGTGGCGCCAAAACCGTTCGGTCGATTTTCATGCCACTTGGTATAAAATTAGTTTGTAGCATGTAGTTTTGCACCTCGAAGCGATTTTTCGAAAATTCCATTTCGTTCTTTTTCTATTCGAATTCTTAGCGGAAATTCGATAAAATAGGGAAGAAATATTTCACACACATTTTCAAGTCTTATGTCATTCGAAAGCTTGAAATTTTCTGCACAAAATGAAGTTTTTTCGAAGTTTCTACGAAAATCAGGAGAGCTGTAACAACTGTTTTTAGAATCCCGAAATTCAAGGCTTACCTTCAGTAAAGCAAGCCAAACGATTCTAAAATGATTGAGCTCTGGAATAAAATTTGTTTGAAAAGAGAGATAAAATGAATTATTTTATCAACGGAAATCAACTTTTTATGTTGTTACTATGGTTACGTGTTCATACTTATTTTTGTTTCGTTCTTTTTCCATGGTTGCCAGACGTAGTATTTTTGATTCTACGGTAGTATTTTTTCGGCCCAAATAAGGAGCATAGTATTTTTCTGGCAACCCTGTTTCCAATATACTAATGACTTAATTAAAAGACTTGGCGGATTTTTTTTTTTTTTCATTTTCATAGATTTCGCATTTCAGCAACATTGATTTTGGCAACGTTTGGAAACAGTAGTATTTTGTAATATTTTTTTTAGAGGAGGCGCAGTATTTTTTTGTTCCAATTCTCTGGCAACCCTGTCTTTTTTCCGGTGAAGATGCTTTGGGACCCTGCTTGGCGCGTTTTCAAAAAGTCAACTACGCAAAATAGCTAGGGTTACCACGCTTGGCGCGCCTATCGTTCATTTAGCGAGAAAAGGGTACCTAAAGCACAGATTAACGAAATATCGTATCAATTGCCATATTGCATCGTTTTTTTAAGTGTTTCATTTCGGAAAATGTATTGTTTTGTTTTTTAAGCTAGGAAAGAAAACTTTCTTCTTCTTTTAAACTTTGGTAAGATTTCTGTTGGTTTCTGTTATCAACAAAATTGTTCTTATTTTCTCTTTTGGCTTATTTTTCTCCATCTCCCTTGGGGTTGCATTCGAATGTTCCAAGAGGGTGTTTTACCCCATTTATCGGGTAAATCAGTGTTTTCAATGCAAGGTGATATGAATTGGTTAACAAAAGTGATATGAATTGGCGCGACCACTTGGCGATATATCGCCAAGCTTTTGATCGCCAAGTATTTGACGCCAAATTGGCGAAATTTTTTTTTTTTTTTTTTGATTTAGGTTCAATTTGGCGCTGTTGGCGATATTTTGCGAAAAATCCACTGAATGATGTTAAAATCGACGATATTTAGGAGATTAATCATTGTAAAACATTTTTTTGCATTGTTTCGTAGCAAACTAGGGATACAAATGTTTGAATTGTTATCTTGCTCACTCCAAGCACTA